>JABFEX010000570.1:0-11617 GCA_013623515.1 Fusarium illudens | reverse complement strand
AAGCTATGGTATTAGTATTAGGATATAATACTATGATATATAGATATTATGTTTTTTAATATAATTAAAGCCCGGCCCTTGATAAGATAACTACGCCGATAGATAGCGATAGCTGCTCTAAGACCACTAAGACCTGCACCGACTATGACGACCTGGAATATTGTTAGTGGCCCTGAACGATCTTCAAACTTAAATAAACAGTTGATTATAAAGGGGAACTTAAACTCACATGTAGCCTGCTTGAAGTATCGCGTTGCATAACTTCTTGAACAAGATAGTGAGGCATTATGTCTTCTCGTGCTTATCGATGCTTAAGCTTAATACTTGCGAGAATCGTCACCGTGGTTTGTCGTCACTAAAGATATATCCTTCCCAATATCGAGTCAGAGGGTCTTAAAGGCTGGATGACCCAACCAATGCCTCCGGCTCCGGATGTCATGGTTACTAGTCCTGAACCACCACAGGGTCATGCGGCGCTTTGGCCGAGTGCCCGAAGACCGAACCTTACTCCCACCCTGCTCTCGGCGAGTGCAAGAGTGGGGGAGGCAAAGATCACGAGTTTAGATAGCAGAGAAGACCTGATTGGAAATACCCTTGGCACAGTCATGCCATGGCAGCGTAGGGGGTACCAAGCACACACCAGATAACGGCTCGCAGCAAAAGATACGTCCCTCCTTCCCCATTGGTTGCGGCAGACCATTTCCGGCTTCCCGGCGTGCGTCGGGATCAACCCGCCCCGTTTCTACCCCGCTTTCCCCGCCTTCTGCCCCACATTGGTACCCATCGGCGATAACCCTCCATCGCTCCTGCCTGACTAGCAAAAGAGCAGATTAGGAGAGCTCTCCCACTTTTGTTCCCATTCTCCTGTGCTGTGTATGCTTTTACCCTCCATTTTGAACCCACTCTACAGCCCATGTGCATCATGGATGGAGCGTCGAGTTATGCTGAAGACGAGCTTGGTGGTGGCAGAATGGCCTCTGAAAGCGCAGGCCCCAGCGACGCTGTAATCCCTACCGGGGGTCGGCAGCCCTCGACCGACAAGTCGTTCCAGTGTGAGCACCCTGGTTGCACCAAGAGCTTTACACGCGCTGAGCACTTGCAGAGGCATGCTCTGAATCACCTCCCTGGTGGTTCCGCGTGCCCCAAGTGTCGTGCTCACTTCAAGCGTCCAGATCTGTTGAGTAAGTAGTAAAGCTCACCATCGACACCCGATGTTCCTCGCTGCGGAGTCGCTCATCATGACTCTAGAGCGTCATATGGACCGTCATCTTCAGAAGGACCTTGAAGCTGGCGGCCCTGGTTGCGGAGTTCTCGATACTCGGAAGCGTTCGTGGAAAGCTCCTGACGGTTCGGTTGTCGACAAGAGACCCTGCTTTCGCCCAGAAACGCAACAAATCCCTTCACCTGAGTCGGAGCCTCCAGATTCCAGTGGAGACCAGCAAGAGCATCACCTGCCGGGCATAAAGTATTGGGCTCATGAGAGTGACCCAGGGGCCAACCCAGAACATCCAGACTGGCCACAACCCGGGGACCTTGGTCTGGAGGTGCAGAATTGCGAGCCCTTGAGCCTTCAGTCCGTCTCTCAGCTCGACTATAGCTTCCAAGCATCCACAATAGCCGAGCAAGGCCACCACGGTGGCCAGCTTAGCGAGTCTTGGGATAATGCTATAGATCCTAACCTTGACCCGAGCTTACTCTCTGGGGCTATGCTCGATGTTGCACAACTGGACTACGACCAGATCTTTCAGCCAGATACAGCCAGCTCGTTTAACATGCCGTACACCACGGCTTTAGACTACAACTGGCTATTTGATATGAAAGGAAACCAAACATCGCTCATCAACCTACCCGACAAGCCATCCCAACTCGACCAAGGCCCCACCTTTCAAGAACCCCTATACACCATATCACCCGAGTCCATGGACAGCTCTCAGATTTGGCCCGATCGACGAGACTCCCAGCCGGCTTCGGAAGACCTCAACACCATGCAGCAACTTCCCTTACCATCGATCAATCAGTCCACTCACCCGACATCCTCAGACATTGTCTCCAAGGAAGGCAAAAAAGCTAGCCGACGGGGAACGAGGACAAGCACAGCATTGGTCGGTCCAGTTGACGGCGGAGACCAGTCGACTCACAATGACATCGACAGACCATTCTCTCTGTTATCAAGGAGACCCGTACTTCCGCAGATTGACGAAACTGTTCGAAAACGTCTTCTGCAGATTGTCGAAGCGACCAACCCTTGCCTTCCAGAATCCCACCGTCCACTGTCGAAAGAGCCACTATTATCAGTCAAATCCCTCCAGGAATACCTCGACCTCTACTTCACCCGATTCAACACTGCATACCCATTGATTCATTTGCCCACCTTTGACATCAACGCTGCGGAGCCTCTGCATCTACTATCAATCATATTGCTTGGGGCTACGTATTCGAACAAAGACGCCCATCAGTTGGCTGTCCGCATCCATGATGTTATGCGTCCAAGCATCTTCGCTCACGCAGGCTTCTCTCCTCGCCCGGAACTATGGACACTGCAGACTATTCTATTGGTCGAGTGTTTTGGCAAATCAAGAGCTGGCCAGAAACAACACGATATGAGCCATTTGTTCCATGGACTTCTCATCAACCTTATTCGACGCTCCGACTGCCAATTTGTACGACCAACTGGACCTCCCTCCGATGTAGTTGATCATGATCAAGCGTTTCGGGATGCCTGGAGGCGATGGTCGATTGCTGAGCAGAAGAAACGGTAAGTATTTCCACTCGACTTGTACAACGTTTTCGCCTAACTCCAATATCAGCCTCGCCTTGCTTTGCTTCATGTGGGATACCCAACACGCTGTGCTCTTCTGCCAGAGTCTCTGCATGTCTGCATTTGAACTCCGGGTTGAACTCCCTTGCAGCCAGCGAATGTGGGAAGCTGGAGACGCCATGGCCTGGGCTGCTGCTTGGCGATCCTCTCAGGCAAACCAAGGGCAATTTTTCTTGCCAGCTTTGAAGTCTTTTATGGTTCCCGCCGTGCCACGACCACAAGGCCTGAGTGGCCTGTCTCGCGTCCTTCTCTTTCATGGGCTCATGTCAATCGCCTGGGACATGCAACGGCGTGATCAGACAGCCCTCGGAGTGGTATCAGGTGATAACCCTGGAGGGCATTGGCGCAAGACCATTGGAAGTGCTTACGAGACATGGAAATCCGACTTTGACGCTTATACCCTGGCTGTCATCGGCCGATTGCCACGTTCCACCGAGGATGAATCGCAACGCAGTGAGCACATTGCATTTGCAACTGCTTACAACACACTCTATCACTCCGCACAAGCACTGTTGAACATGGAGTTCCTCGATGTGCAGATCTACGCAGGGGCTCGTAATATCCTTGGTCGGCCAGTCCAACAGAAGGACTACCGCCGATCAGCCCGAAACGTGAAGCAGTGGGCATCCGCGGCAAAGAGAGAACCATCACAGGATACAGGGCAGATACAAGTTGCAAAAGATGCAATAGCGAAGCAAAATGTCGAGCAGCCAACTGCCTGGGGCAGAAATTCGGCCAACACTGCCGCGTGGCATGCAGGACGTATGCTGCGAGATGGAACCAAAATCCTGACTGGCTCAGATGCCATGAGCCTTTTTCATGTCCCTTGGTGTTTATATCTTGCCACCTTGACGTGTTGGGCCTTCCATCACGCAGGTCCTCTTCGGGGACGAGGCATTGAGGCTGGCGATGAGATGGCCGACGACAGTAGCGACGAGAGCGACGAGATGGTGTGGGATCCTCGAGGTGAGATGGAGGCGCTTGTGACCAGCATGGCAGAGATGGGTCAGAGTGACAGTACCTCGGGAGTGAGTCAAAGAAGACAGACCAATGGTTTAGTATGGTCGATGGCCGAGATATTGACAAAGGTGAGGTGGGAGATAGTTCAGACTGGTGTCAAGGTGTTGCGAGGCTTGGTACCTCAACGACTGATCAATCAATATGATGATCCGCTTGGAGATGGCTTTTGATGAGGCACGTCTGATCACGATAAATAGATGAATCTGATGATAACAGATACCTGGTTCTTGTTGCTCAAAGTGGCCATGCTCCACTCCATTTGAATGGGTGAATAGAGCCCGTTGAAATCTTTAACCCAACCGTTGCGGTGCTTCTCGGTGAGCTAAGCGTATCTATATATTCGGCTCTATATATCATGTGAAAATGGAAGCCATCTCACCTCTTAAACCCACTGCTCGTCCTCTCTTTTGAACTGTCCTCTCTTGACAACGGTCACCTTGGCAGTACGGCTTTGAGGACATCAAGCGCGTATCAAGCTAGATACCACTCTTCAAGACAGTTGATAAGATTCATTTTCACATTCATTCCGACCTTTGACCTCCATCACCATGCCAACTCAGACGTCGCCGCGCAGCTTTCTCTTTCCAGCTCTGAGCACAGCATCTCTTCCTCCTGAAGCTTGCCTGTCACCATGTCTCCCGCGGCCTTGGGCATCGCAGGCCATATCTGCTGCCCGTCTTGCGCAACTTCCCTTCTCCTATGTTCCATGACATCTTCTCTGACCGTGTTCTGAAAGTATATCGGGCCCTGTAGTGTGAAGTGAGCAAATTTAATTCTCTAGCAACCGGAATTAATCCTTACCTTTTCCTTTTCGGGATGCAACTCGCCGTTGAGAAAGACGCCAGCGTTCAAGTTCATTTGTGTTCCGTTGCACAGATCCTTGTCCTCGGTAAGAACTTGCTTGTAAAATGCCATGATGGCGGCAAATTCCTCATCGTTTGCCGAGTGATGGCGATATACTTCGTTCTCGATCTTCGTCTTGGTCTCGCTGATCGGTATCATGCGTTGGATGTAGAAGAAGTTCATTCTATTTCTCATTTTAGCTTTGCTCTACTACTCTCCACTCTGTGAACCATACGTGACCGTGACTGAAGTTGAGGGGAAGAAGAACGTGATAGAGCGCTTGAACTCATCTGCGCCGTCATCTTCCTTCTTGTTGATGATGGTATGCTCCAAACAGCTCCCGTTCGGCTCAACCTTGTACTTGGTGAGATCCGAAACCCCAGCAATCAGGGGATGACTTGTCGGACAGTGATAGCACTCTGAAACCTTTGTGAGTATTTTGTCTTAGTGATCGCCAACGATGTTCCTACCATTGTAGTTTTCCATGACTCCTTTCCAGTTCGAGTCAAGGTCCATCTCCCACACATGATCAAAGCTGTAGCCGCCGTCAAAGTCATAGTTCGTCATCCTGGAGCTCTCGTCAACGCCAGGGAACTGCGCCTCCCACGGCTCTTCTGGTGTCCCAGCTTGCAAGTTGACCCAAATGAAGCCTGTCTTGTCGACGTGCACATTGATGGGCAACAGACCGTGCTGACTCTTGTCGAAATCGGGTACGGTGTCGAATCTTGGCGCTTTGGCTAGATTCCCTGTGAACCCGTAAGACCAGCCATGGTATTTGCAGCTGAGAATTCTGGCTTTCCCTGACTGACTCTTCACGATGGGAAAGGCGCGGTGCCGACAGGCGTTGTGAAACCCGTTAATGTTGCCGTCACGGTCTCGAATGAGGAAGAATGGAAACTCGGCGTAGGTGAAGGAGAGGTAATCGCCGGTCTCTTTAAACCTGAGCAAGTGGGTGAGGAGGATCCATCTCTTGGAGAAGATGGCGCGGCGTTCCAGCTGGTAGATTTCAGGAGATCGATACCAAGAAGCCGGAAGACCGCGAACTGGTCCCGTCTTGTTGGAGTCTTTGTTGGGAGAGAGGCCGAGAAATCGCCACATGGTGATGGTCCTAGAGGTGCAGTTGGAGTTCTGGTGTTGTGACAAGGTGCTCACAACAAATCTGACTCGTAGAACAGAAGGTAAACCAATGATAGTTGCGGCCGGTGCTAAAACGACGACAACATACGGTCCTCTCAGACGTGCTATGTTATACTCAAAGTTTGTGATATCCTATCTGTCAGTTCTAGCCTCATAACTACCCCTCCTGTGATAACCTTCTTAGCGTGCGAGTCGCTGCGAGAGAGGCGTCGTTATCTTCGGACTAGGTAAGCCGATCCGTGAGAGCCGAGGTTTTCCGTTGACCCCACACCCCTTTCAAGACTGATAATGCTTCTGAGGCGCCGGGGATCGATGAGGGCAGCGAAAGTGGGGGTGGAGGTGCAACTTCCCCCAGGTCCATGGATTCTGGATAGGACAAGTTAGGCTATTTTTCCTGATAAAGGTTGAATTGTTTTATCAATACGACCCCTCTTGGAAGGATGCGGCTACCCCACGTCTTGGCATAGCCGTGCCGTGTTGTTTCCGGAGTGTCTTGTTACGGCTACTCACGCATCCGGCGGCATCCATATCTGTTCATCCGATGCCAGCTGCACCTGCTGTTACAGTAGATGAATAGTTAGCTTAACCCCAAAATACCGTTTACAAAGGGTCTTGCCATTGCTGAAGTTTCAGCGATGCTGTCGAAACACTTGGAGGTTACGCTGATAGCCTGATGATTGAACAAGACTTGTTAGCCTTTGAGAACCCTATGAAAGAAGCCAATAGCTTGAATTGGGATAGACTACGAGCTACTTCTCGCTCAGCCTTCAGCGAACACCATTGTGGAGCGTGGTTCGAAGGAGGCTTTAGCCTGGAGGATGTAGGACTAGCATGCGTTGGCTGCAGGGCTTACCTAGGCATTTCGGGAAGAAGGCTGGAGAGGTACATGGCCGAAGAGTGTAGAATACATTGGGTTAACTGAGAACCATAAAAGCTATAAGCTCGTGAGCTGGAGAGAGGCTTTGCCGTGGTGTTGGGATCTCGGGTCGGATGCTTGGATAATAGATCGGCCCAGTATTTCGCGGTTATAGATTACGAAGCAAGCAGTGAAACTTGGCCTCTAGGGGCATGCCTGGATCAGGGAGACGACATAAGAAGGCAGACTTCCACCGAAAGACTGAGGCGGATAGTTGAAGGGGGTTCTCGCATCATACACACTCATAGAAGAGAAACTTTAGCAAAAAGACAAATGACCTGAGTTCCGGTATACACATGAAGGCAATAGCTTAGCGAGATGGCTCAAGTAATAAATGTCACATACACTTGCCCCTACGGTGATGCGCGGCCTCGGAGCGGCAAACGCAGATGTATTTTGGCATCTTGAGTTTACCTGCTATTTGTACAGTTTCCCCACTGCAGGTAAGCCGTTTCCAAAGTATCAACTATTTCCCACCATCGTCTACGTGGCAACTATAAGTGCTGGGCTGGGGATATGTTGATGGTGTAGAGGTGCTGTAAGCAATACACCGTGATCCCCCTACACGCCATGGTCGTATGGATTCCCCGGGGGTAAGAAACACCAGATCTGGAGCATATCATTTATAACAAACCCAGTCGTGAGAAGGCTCTTTTTCAAGCTTCACTTCCCCTCTCATAGCGTCAGGGTGAGTGTTGGGCGTAGCAACAAACAACAATCTTCAACATAATAAAGTCATTAAAGTCAATGCCAACAGCACTGCAAGTGAGAACGCTCCCCAATCTTCAGTCTCAGGCACATTTGTACTCACCGTCTTGACATGTTGTCCTCTCTCAACTTCCAAGTCCAAATTCCCTCACCCGGCGGTTGGAGGTCGACAATTGGCTAGTTAGTAGTTACCATGGGGACAAAATTGGGCCATGTTAGCCACAATCCAAGTTGGGCTGGGCTGGAACACGTGAAGTCACTGTGGTACCTGATGACTGACTCATGCTTGGACTCTCGTATGAGGTCAGGAATGCCGCCCTTTGCTAGTCCGTCTGTTTTCTCTCCCTCCCAAACTCATTCTGACACTGTCAATTTCACCAACAATGACTTCAACGACCCAATACCAGATTAATAAACCAACCAGCGCCGACTTTGACGAATGGTCTGCCATGTTTCGGGCGTACATCGACTTTTACCACGCTTCCATTGATGAGGAGCAATATCGCCGCACCTTTGATCGCATTATTGACAAGGAGAATGACCTACAAGGCTTGGTATTGAGGAGGACTGTCGATGGACAAGAGTCCATAGTGGGCATTGCCCATTTCTTCCCTGAGCAAACGCCGTGGAGCGAGAAGCAAATCCTAATGCTTAATGGTAAGGTTGTTTAACTGCACTTTGAGATTTAGGGATACGAGTTATTGATTCGGGCAGCTCGCTGAACCCAGTGCCTAGTCCAACTGTTCGGACTGCCAGGGACTTGTGAAAGGGAAGCTGACCTCGAGTTTCAGATCTATTCGTTGATCCATCGGTTCGTAGCCAGGGCCAAGGACGCAAGCTAATCGAGGCCGTCGCTGAGATTGCCAAGAAGATGGATTGCCTACGTCTACAATGGCTGACGAAGCATGATAATGCTGCGGCTCGTGGCCTGTACGATACCATGGCCGAGAGCTCATTCGTGCAGTATCGAATGAGCATGGATTAATGGAGACTAGAATTACTTGGATCAATCGAGACGGGATCGTGGACATCCTGTTTATGATTCTCTCAATGCAGTGATGCGAGGCAAGTTCATGGATGACACCAAGCCCTTAGTTCATGATGGAGGAACTCTATACGTTGGCAAAGAGCAGATTTATTCTAGGAAGTGAGGCTTCATCATATGCATGTATGAAGGAACTCTATACGTTGGCAAAGAGCAGATTTGTTCTAGGAGGTGAGGCTTCATCATATGCATGATGGAGGAACTCTATACGTTGGCAAAGCGCAGATTTGTTCTAGGAAGTGAGGCTTCATCATATGCATGTTAAGGCGTTGCTCGGGAAAGTTAATAATAAACTCAGTTCTCATGTATAGTCCAGATTTCACCTGGCCTTCTATATATTGCGCAAAGCCTCTCTATCAGTTCAAAAGTTGGAAATACTTCACCAAACCAGTCCACCTAACCTATATCCGAGATCGAACCAAGGCGGAGTCGGGGATTCTTTTTATTTGATACTTCATACATAGCTCGCCTTCAATCTATTCAGCCTTGCTGCGTTGCCTCCATTAATCCGTGATTATGGGTGCACGTGGTTGAAAAGCTTGCGTGAGGACATTCCGGAAACACGGATGGGGATGATCCAACTTGTTGCGTTGATGGAACGATCAAGACGGAGTATTCCGACGGATTTGAGAATGCACAAGGTGACTAAAAATATGAATTATAAGTGGGCATAAAAATAGGCGCGATCCGGGTAACACACGCACGAATCATGGATAACGAGGCTTTCCGTTGCATGTCGCTTAGCGGTGTAGGTACCTACCGCCTCGACGATGGCTGGTTCCGCTGAGATGCCTCAGTCCTCTCTGCATGCATTGCATTCAAAGGATGGACAAGAAGAAAACTGATTCTGCGGTGTGAGTCTTGTCCCTCCATCATAGGCTCAACGGAAGCCAGACGACCAGGGTGTTGGACCCTTGTTCCCCTGGAGCTCCGCACAAAGCGGAGCCGGTTGAGCCGCTGAAAACAGAATGGTTAAGGGGGTTGACTTTGCTAGCTCATTTCATTTTTTTTCTCCGACTTGGTCTTTTGTGTTGCTGCCAAGGGGTTGCTCTGCTCAATCAAGCTGTCAGCCGCTCTCGTCCTTGAAGCTCGTTTCCTCCCCTCTCATACGACTGTGATGCCATGAGCTGAACGTTGGCAAGCCTACCTACGCTACACCCCGCTACCAACTGCTCACAGACCACCGCCTGCCATGGACAAGTACATCGTCTTCGACAGGCAGCTCACCAAGGCGGACCTGGTGGTGCTCCAGAACCTCACCCAGGACCTGAAGGAACACTCCCGGAGAGAAGATGGACATGATGCTGCCAAGGCCAATGGCAAGACACTGGATGCATCAAGCCCCGATGCTGGCGCCGAGGCATTGAACGGTGGCACATCACCAAACGAGCATGGTGCGTACAGCGTCTGCCGATCCCCTCCATCACCTACAGCCATTGACAAGTCATCCCCCCCTATCAGCCAACCAGCTCCAATATGAGGATGCTGTGCGTCACCTCCAGGCAATGAACGACCCCAGTGACGCCCATTTTGAGCCGACCATCATGAACAATCTGGACTTTGACAAGATCAAGCTGCCTCCTGTTCTCGACAAGCTCCTGTTGCGTCCGTATATCCGCATTGCGCGCGCCCTTGTTCGTGTGGAGACGGATGTGATCATGTTAACACACCTTCTGCTCTATGTCTTCACTTCCATCCCCAGCGCTGTTTTCCTCTTCTACAGCTTCTCTTGGATCCATGGCGTTTTGCACTTTGCCATGCAGTTCTTCTACATGGGAACCTACACGCTCATGATGCATCAGCATATCCACATGCGTGGCATCCTCCACAAGCGCCTTGCCCTCTTTGATCACATTTTCCCATACATCACTGATCCTCTCATGGGCCATACGTGGAACTCATACTTTTACCACCATGTCAAGCACCACCATATCGAAGGAAACGGCCCCAACGATCTTTCGTCAACGATTCGATACCAGAGAGATAGCCTCCTCCACTTCTTGCACTACACGGGAAGATTCTTCTTCTTCATCTGGGCTGAGCTCCCCTACTATTTCATTCGCAAGGGCAGACTTTCCCTGGCCTTCAAGGCAGCGTTCTGGGAACTATCCACCTATGCCTCGCTATACACCCTCTTCCGCTTCAACCCCAGGGCTACAGTCTTTGTTTTCCTCATCCCGCTGTTTCTTCTCCGACTTGGTTTGATGGCTGGCAACTGGGGACAGCATGCATTTGTCGATGAAGATGAACCAGATTCTGATTACAGATCGAGCATCACCCTTATTGATGTCGCCGTGAGTTTCATTCAAAGTCCTGATCCATTATCCCAGTGCTAATCATTGTTGATAGAGCAATCGGCATTGTTTCAACGACGGATACCATACCTCCCACCATCTCAACCCCTTGCGCCATTGGCGTGATCACCCGGTCTCCTTCTTGAAGACCAAGCACCTCTACGCCTCACAGCACGCCCTAGTTTTCCACGACATTGACTATCTCATGGTTACTGTGAGGCTGATGATGAAGGATTACAAGCGGTTGGCAGAGTGCATGGTACCCATGGGTAGCCAGATCTCACTGACCATGGATGAGCGTGTCAAGCTTTTGCAGAGACATACTCGGCGGTTCTCCGAGGAGGATATCAAGCGCAAGTTCAAGACGCCATAGTCTTGCAAGAGTGTGGATAGTGTCACCAAAAGTCAATGTGAACAATTCACCCACGTCATCTCAGCTGTCTTTTCTAAGTCCGAACATTCCGGCAATGTTTTACTCGATACTTCTTTATACAGCACGCAGTATGCCTGAAAATAGTTTCACTGCATTTCAATCAATGGATAGACAAATCTGATATATAATCATTGGAAAGGGGGCGCATTCCTAGACATTAAAAAGCCCTCGCGCAGCATACCCGGGTCTAGTTATAGTTCAACTTTTAACAGGGCCAGTCCCTGCAAGATTATAACATAGTATATGCCTATAAATAAAAGACGTCGATGTCCAGACCCTTTAGTGGGTAGTCCTGACCTATTATTCACTCGCTTATTACGATATTATTATTTCTAATAACGAGACTATTAGCTATAATAATAAAAGATACTATCTATCTATTAGCATAGTTATCCTATTAAAG
>JABFEX010000569.1:0-49022 GCA_013623515.1 Fusarium illudens | reverse complement strand
GCCCCCCCCTCCCCGGGCCGCCAGCTCCCACTCACATACAAAAGCGGCTTGCCCCACCACTCATGGACCATGAGCAACCGTCCGTCTGAAAATCGTCCTCTCAGCCCGGAGCTTGCATTTGTGAGCCGTGAACCTCAAAAGTTACCTACAGCAAACTCGCAACCGACAAACGAGAATATATCAGCAGATACCCGCATCTCAGTCGCCTTCCGTTGCTAGTTCCACCCATTATCTTTTCACTTTTTGTTTGCCCATATCCCCCGGTCATCGCGTTTCACCTTGTCAGTCACCGCTCACTGTCTTGTCGCGTCGTCTGGGGTGTATACCTACCTCTATTCCGATATTGGATCCTCAACTCTCCCGCAAACGCTTCTCATCGCCAGACCGACTTGTTCATCTGTTGATTCACTGTAATCATGTCTGATCACGAGTTTGGAGGTATGTTATTCCAGTCATGCTCTTTTTTGTCCTGTTTGCTGTTGCATGCGTCCTCATCCGGCATGCATATCTTGACTCCATCCCAACCCGTGGACATCATGACGATGCGTCACTGTCGTTGAAGGTCACTGTCGTTGAAGGCAACACCGAATCACTGTTGTTCTTTCCGTTTCATTGTTATTTATTCATCTGCCCCTTCGACGTTCGCTTCATTCTTCTTGGTCTATTATTTCAGCATCTACACTTGCATACTCACCTAAGGACTCTACAACTTCACTTTTCCATCTCCTCATCCCTTCTCAACCAAAAATTCTCCCAGCTACATCAAACCTTTGGGTATTGCTTGTCTTCTGCATCATGTCTCCCCACGTGCCAGCTCAGGACAAATACTGGGCGAGATTCGACGCCGGACTGAGTCTGCGCTTCATCCTCGATTTGGCAGCATCCCGCTAACCCTCTTGCTCTGCTTAGGCAACGACGACCTCTCTCTCCCAAAAGGTATGCTAAAGTTTTCTCCCCAAAGTTTCCTCTTGCTCACATTTTTACAGCCACGGTCCAAAAGATTGTATCAGAGATTCTACCCTCCTCAGAAGGCGTGGCCTTCGCCAAGGAGGCCCGAGACCTTCTCATTGAGTGCTGTGTCGAGTTCATCACCCTGATCTCGTCCGAGGCAAACGAAATCTCAGAGAAGGAGGCTAAGAAGACCATTGCCTGCGATCACATCACCAAGGCCCTTGAGCAACTAGGCTTCACCGACTACGTCCCTGCCGTCCTCGAGGCAGCGGCCGAGCACAAAGAAGTCCAAAAGGTGCGCACTGTCTGCCCTTTCTTGTCTTTTACTCCACTAACGCGACGCAGGGCCGAGAGAAAAAGGCGGACAAATTCGCCAGCAGCGGCATGTCCATGGAGGAGCTCGCTCGTCTACAGGAAGAGCAGTTTGCGGCAGCGCGGGAGCGCCATGGATAAGTCACATCCACGCAAGATGAGAATGGGAATCGGGATTTCGGCATTGCTAGGCGTTGACGTACAGGAACTGGGTTGGACCTGGATGGACCCTGGGGTTTTGTTAACTGGGAGCGGGTTGGCTCTTTATCACTTTCGCTTATAGACTCTCCACGATGCGCTAACCGGCACGATTCGGGACTCGAATTTCAGGTTATTGATCTGACTGTGTTCGCATTTGGTCCCGAGCCTTTGAAGCTGAGGTTGTATGAAGCTGGTGTTGCATGGCTAAACACGGTTACAAGATTCTTTGGCACACCAGCGCTTTCACCACGACCCAATCATGATCCAGCAGAGACAAGGGAAAGACAAAAGAACCATGCGACATAAGACAACGCCAACATCTCCCTGTCTCCAACCTTGCAGCCTCTCGAATATCCATTGTTGCCTTGTAGGCAGTCAGCAAGAGCAAGCACTTATAGGCACCCGTCGCATGGATCTTATCGATAAAGAAAAAAGATGATGTAGGCAACTCCACCACCCCGCCTTCCCTGACAACCCTCCTCTGTTTTCGCAACCTACCTATCTCAGCTCTCTATTAATGCGCCATCGCGAATAGACTCTGCATCCCTTGCTTGGGCACCGCCAAGATAGGTCGAAGACGTCGCAACCGAAATAAGCCTGGACCCCGCGTCCCTCGCTGGCTTGCTGGCAAGAAAATGGGTCAGGACGAGTCCTCCATGAGCTTCGGCGGCCCGCCCAAGGCCCTCTCTGAGAGGAGCCTGGCGGCAGTCGCAGACTACATCAAGACGGGTCGCGATAAGAGGATTGTCGTCTTGACCGGCGCCGGCATCTCGACTGCCGCTGGAAGTATGCATCTCCTTGCCCAAGCTCTGTAGAAGCGACTCTAACCTCTCCGTCAGTTCCCGACTTTCGATCACCCAAGACGGGCCTCTACGCCAACCTCGCCCGCCTCAATCTCCCCTACGCCGAAGCCGTCTTTGACATCTCCTACTTTCGCAACCACCCCGAGCCCTTCTACGTCCTCGCCAACGAGCTGTACCCCGGAAAATTTCAGCCCACCGTCTCCCACGCCTTCATCGCCCTCCTCGCCCGCAAGGGCCTCCTCCAGATGCTCTTCACCCAAAACATCGACTGCCTCGAGCGCGCGGCAGGTGTTCCCTCCAACAAGATCATCGAGGCACACGGCAGCTTCGCGACGCAGCGGTGCATCGAGTGCAAGACGGTGTTCCCCGACGACAAGATGAAGGAGCATGTCTTTGGCGGAAAGGTCCCCCACTGCGGCGAACCCGGCTGCAACGGACTCGTTAAGCCAGACATTGTCTTCTTTGGCGAGTCGCTCCCCAAGGCGTTTGACAACAATGTCCACAATGTGGCCATGGCGGATTTGGTGCTCATCATCGGCACCAGCTTGACCGTCTACCCCTTTGCCTCCCTCCCAGGCATGGCGCAGGAAGACAAGCCTCGAGTGCTGTTCAACATGGAGCGCGTCGGTATGATCGGCAACCGTCCAGACGATGTCATTGAGCTTGGCGCATGCGACGACGGAATCCGCAAGCTCGCCGATGAGCTTGGTTGGCGCGATGAACTTGAGCAGTTGTGGAGAGAGACCATCGGCAATGAAGAGGCAGACAGACAGCTCAGCGGTAGGAAGGAGGAAGAGGTCGAGGATGAGGTCGAGCGACTGGCAGCCGAGGTGGGGGCTGTCGTTATTAACGATGACACCAAGGCCGATGCGAAGCAAGAGGCATCCCCAGAGGCTGAGCCCACAAAGGAAAAGGAGGTTGATGGGGAGAAGCCCGACAACACTCTTTCATATCAAAAGCCGACCAGCATCCCAGCGCCAGCGCCAGCACCCGCAGAGACCAAGGAGGAAGCCATGGAGCAGCCCAAGGAAGAACCAACCAAGGCGGAGTCAGTCGAGACAGGGCCAACTAAGACAGAGTCGCCAAAGGTAGAGGTCCCAGAGGTCGAACCCAAGGTTGAGCCAGAGACAGAACCGAAGGAGTCCCGACTACCAAACGACGTCAAAACACCACAAGAGCAGTCAACAGAAACTACTGCTGTCAAGGAAGAAGCCAAATAGCTGTCATCCTGCAGATAAGAGTCACGACGGACACGCGTTTAGGAACATTCATGAGAAAAAGAAGTTAGGGTGGAAAGCGACGATACACTGTCATCATGCACTGCGGGGAGATGAAACTTGGTGACATCCATGGTATTAACAAATGTAGGTAGGTATAATGAAACTGCTCCGCTAGGGGCTATGTAAGACCAGAATTATGTTCAACTCGTCGTACAGAGGATAACACAACTAAGAAAAGAAGAAGGAGAAAAGAAATGATAGAAACCCTCTCACAGCCCACTGTCGATCTGCGCCGGGATATTAGAAAGCGTCCACGATCCCCACTGCCGACACGTCTCGGCCACCACGTTGGGGATCCGCAGCTTCTCGACCTTGTCCGGGTTGGTGAGGAATTGCACGAGGAAGCCTGCAGAGACGTGCCAGGCTATGTGGCAGTGGAAGGGCCATACGCCTGGGTATATATGTGTGAGCAAGATGTGAGAGAGTTCAGAGAGAGTGCCACATACCTGGATTCTCTCCTGCGTCAAACTGCACTACTAGGTGCCCATTGGCCTGCAACTGGACAACGTCACGTCGTTGGGGGTTGTGCTTGTTGACGATGGTGCCGTCCCAAAGACCTGGGCCCTCATGTAAGACATACATGTTGAAGCCATGCAGATGCATCGGGTGTCTAGATAGAAAACAGTTAGCCATCATAGTCCCACAGTAAAGAAGATCGGGGAGTACCAACGAAACAGGCGTCTTGTTAATGACATTGACCCTCACGCTCTTGGCGTCCCCAGTGTTCCTCACGTTCCACTGCTCCTCGAACGAGTGGTTCCCCAGCTTGCTCAGCAGCAGCGTAGGGCTGTTGTAGTTTCCCCTAAAGTCGACGCCCCCAAACTTCCACAGCGTAACGTTGCTCGCGTTGACGTACAGCTCGACGTCAAGGTCGAGCGTCATGTCGGCCTGTGGCAGCGGCAGCGCCATGACGGGCTTTGTGAGCTCGAGGTCGTCGTTGGCGCACGTCCCCGGGTCCGGCGCGTCCCACGGCTGCGACTCGGGGGCCTTGTCTTGGTCGGCGCCGTCGTAGTAGATGGCCGCCACGGCGTCGGGGGCGTGTGACACGCTGCACTTTGTCGAGATGTTGGCGCGCATCCAGAAGGCGTCTAGATCGCCGTCGGCCTTGACCAGCACATCTGTGCGCTGCCCGATGCCGAGTGTCACCACCTTTGTGTCGTAGGGCTGCACCTGGACAAAGTCATTGGCGATGACCGTCATGGTGTGCTCGTCGATGGAGAAGCGCTGAAGACCCTCGGCGCCCGTGTTGATAAGGCGCAGGCGATGAGTCTTGCCGCGCTTGAAGCGGAACTTGGAGATGCCAGCGTTGTTGTTGCAGGGCGTCTTGTCTCCCTTTTCCACGCTAGAACAGTTAAAGTTCATCTTGCCGTTGATAAGGTTGCTGTCTGAGAAGACGGGTCCCGTGGCGTTGGGCTTCATGGTCTCCTCCACAAGGTCAAAGTACTCCTTGTGGTACCAGTCGCTCAAGATTACAGGACCAATATCAATATCGTAGTCCTTCTTCTCGCGGGGACCGTAGATAACCATGGGACCAAAGAGACCAGCAGAGTATTGGGCAGAGTAGTGAGAGTGATACCATGTGGTGCCGTACATGTCAGCCACGAATTGGTAGGTGAAACTCTCTCCAGGTGGGATAGGGCACTGCGTTACACCGGGGACGCCATCTTCCCACGGCGTCCTCTTCTGAAGAAAGCCATGCCAGTGCAAGGCCAGGCCTTCGTCTTCAATGTCGTTGCTCACAGTCACCTGAATCGTGTCGCCCCAGTTGGCCTCGATGGTGGGCCCGGGGAACTGTCCGTTGACGAGGATAACGTCCAGCTCGTAGCCATCTGGAGCGATTGTACCCCGGCTGACGGAAAAGTCATACCTTCGAATCACACCCGTGTTCGGATGCTCCTCGTAGTAGTTGGTGTGAGAGGTCAGGGTGCTCCATGGGTAGCCATTGGGGGTAGGGTTGTTGGCGAGGTACAACGGCAGCAGTGGTGCAAGCAGCGTGCCGAGTAGGGATTTGCTGCAAGTATATCAGTCAATATATTCGGGGAAACTTTAGAAAAGGCAGAACGCACCCATTGGTCTTTTTCTGGCTCAGTTTACCAAGGCCCTTCAGCTTGAAAGACCCTCCGTGTTGACTATTGCTGTTCCCCATCTTGAGCAAGGAGTTGAGAGTTGGCAGTCCCTGTGAGTCTGGGTTGAGGATCAGGTCATTCTTTCAGCGGAGAAGAGCCTCGGTCTATATACGTCTCACTTGATACGTGCCGCTGCTGGCGAGCCCGGACGGGAAAGCCACGAGGGAGGATTTCTCCCATCTTGGAGCTCTGCATGTGCCGAGGAGCCGTGGCTTGGCTGCACGCCCCTTCAGCGATAGAAGCCTTGGACTAAGAGAAGTCATCCTGAGCGCGGCCTGTCAGAATCTCCAAAACTGGACCTGTACACATGAAGGCGTTGTAGATGAGAATGGTGGTGGTGGTGGAGCCACATGGCGAGGCCCATCATGCATCAGGTGAAGCTGCACGGTGATAGTCAGCACACCAATAAGATGGACATCAAGGCAGAGTATCCCATCAGATGTTGGCCGCCAAACTCTCATCGCACCATGGGGATGGTGTGCTTGTTCCCGGGATGTGGGCGTGATCGAATCGGCATCTCGAGGCTGCTGAGCCTTGGGCAGGCGGAAATAGACACGGATCTCAGGACCCCATATTCGGCCAACGGCCGATGATCCGCTTCCAGGATGTCCCAGGCTGGAGAAGAGCTTAATCAAAGTAGCTGAGTCGTCCTAGACGGCACGGCAAACTAGGTGTTTCAGGCCAGCCGTTTCTATCTCCAAGTAAAGAAACAAGCGGGTCCAATGGGGTCCAGGTTGTTGGTAACTCCAAGAACAACACGAACATGTTGGTTGTGAAGCCCGCTCACTGTGACGTCGAGAGGAAGCACGATAAGCTGGGGCCAGCTCATCACGCATCTTGGAGCTGTGTGGACCGTATAAGATTCAGGTAGGAGGCAATCCCAACACCGCCGGTGGAGTCTGGCGGCATGCCGTCTCTCGAGAGCGCCAGAGTCAGCCGGTATCGCGCGGGATGTTCGATCTTTCAAGTCTGGGGATGACTGGGGGTGCATTGTAGCGCCACCCCATCCCGCCCAGATGGCAAGGTTGCAAGTGTCCAACCGCATTGTAAGACGGTGATGCCTCTTCTAGGTTGAGGAAAGCCTCGAGGCGTCAACTACCGACAGCCAAATCTGAACATGATCGTGCAAATATCTGTAAGCCAGCCCCCAAATCGCATGGCCGAGTCAGCTTGTCAGCGCCACTAGGACATGTCATTATCCTCATCAAAGCATCAAAAGTTCGTGCAACCTGACGAGAGAATGATCCCTCAGGGACATGATTTCCAGCTCAGCAACGCCGCCCAAGAATGCATAAGGTTGTGCAACGTCGCGTCGGCCCTTAGCTGCCACACTCGACTCATCCCGGTAGTTGACCGCAGCAGGCCAATCGCAATGAGATGATGCAAGAGCCATTTAGCAAGTAAGCAGGAGAGGAGCCGTGTTCTGCAGGAAATCCATGAGAGAAATAAGCCAACAAACGCCATGTTGAAGATCGTAAGGCGGGAGGGCTGAGCGCGTGGAAACCTTAAGCGGCCAGCGGCCAGCGGCTCCCAGCTCGGCAGACTCGCGCTGCACCACCAACGCTCCAGACCTCGTATCCACGGCCGAGGGGTAGGTCGGCATGCCGGGTCACGGGTGTCATGGCGCCGATCCTGGCCTTGGAATGCAACTTGCGCGATTGACGGCTCAACTTGAGCGCCACAGCTGGCTTGCCGCCTACCTAGCTGTGTCAATCATGTAATGCCTTCAGCTGCTGTTTTGCAATCGTGGACCACTTGATCCCAGAAAGCAGCGGTCTGCAGAGTATGACAGGCCAGCAAAAGAACCTCGCATGAAACACCACGCCCTCGCTGAGTGGTTTGTTTGTTTGCCTGAGGGCCCGACGGCATGGCCCAACTGCAATACGATTGAACCAATTCGGGAGATTTGATATGTATATTACAGAATGCGGCCATCAAAGACCAGACTGTACAGGGTGGTTTGTCGAAGTTGACTGGGTATTGCTCTCGTCTCAGATCCTCTTGGCCGCTCTCATGATTTCCTCCAAGCGGGGTTGGCCATATTCACTATGGGTCGTCGCTGCGCTCGCATGTACATTTCGTGCAGTTTGGGGTCGGCATCGGATCGGATGACGCTACCGATAGACATGAAGAAGCTGCAGCACCTGGTTAGCATTGAGTAGGATGCGAAGGGAGAGGCTGACATACCCAAAGGTGGCACCGGATCCGAGCATATACTGGCCCAGCGTCCTCATGATTCCATTGGGGCCGGCTCCGTATCGGAAAATGTTGACGGTTCCTAGTTGGCGTCAGCAAGTCTTCGTCGACATATGGAGGGACGCACCGAATACAAAGCCCATGATAACACCGACAGCTAGCAACATGTTAGATTTGACTCTCCCATTCGAAAGAGGAGAACCTACTTCCACCCATCATGGCACCCATCTTGACTACGAGTTAATGTCAGCCAGGTGTCTTGCTCAACCGAGGCAGATGACCGGCATACACTTTTCCATGTTGGAGGGGCCATGCTGGCCGGCATTGATGGGCGCAACGGGAGGCATCTTGGACTGAAGGTATGGCGTCTATTAAACTCGGAGCTCAATGGCAGGTTGTCGTCGAGACGGTATGCGAGATTTATCGCTGGCTGTCGCAAGTCTTGGATCAAGTTGAAGCTCTCTTGCGCCGAGTTGTGAGCGTTCGGGCAGACAATAACCATGACTTTCACGAGATGGCCCTGATTGGCCCAATGGCCCTCCAGACTGGACTCGGCGAAAAGTCGGGGCGAGAAAACTGAATTTGGCCGCACAGACCAGCGCCTCCTTCACAGTGCCCGTGATTCTCCGGCAGAGGCAGTGTTACACTGTGTAGAAGTCATCACGTGGCTCCCTTCGTGGGTCAAGAGCAGGCTCCACAGCGCGGCTGCCGACTCCCAAGAGGGATTTGATTGTGCATTGTTTTTCTGACGCTCTCCCCAAGGCTCCAGGACCGTCTCGATTGCTATTCTGCGGCCTCTTGTTGCGTGGTGCTGGGGATATGCGAGCTGCGAGCAGTGAGCACATGCCAGAGTCTTTGGGCGTGTGCTCCACTGTACTCCGTGCTCTGTACTCCGTGTGCCGGGGCCCCAATTTCAACACGCCAAGCAGCGCTTAGCGAGACGGGCGGACAGACCTCCCCCATACTGTTACTGCAACCTCCCATCAGCTCACTCACAGCCTTCCGTCTCCCGCCCATCGACTTTGCGACGCGAAACCCGTTCCGACATCGCGATACCCTCGTGCTTGGTGAGTTCTGCACCCTCCTCGCTATCCCTGGCGAGTTTCTCTGCCCCTGATCACCCGCCCTGGTCAGGCGGGCCGCCCAATCCAACTTCTCTCCTCGTCGCCGAATCCTTCACCTAGCCACGAGCTGACCATCATTTCTATCCGCTAGCATATCGGCGTCCTCTAGCATATTTTTCCAGCGAGCGCATCCTTTCGAGAACACTACTCCGTCTTCGAACCGTTGCTGTACCCGTATTGCTCTCCGACCAGTAGTGGAGTGACGAACTTGGCGAGGCGCGAGCCGCACACCTCCCACTTCCAGAACCGGCCAACTCATCCATCCTTAACCTTTCCGTCCATCGGCCGCATTCTGCCCTCGTGCCTCAGACCTTCCCTATGACTGCAGTCGCCAACCCACCCAACTTTCCGATCTCACGACCAGCATGGGCGATTAACGGGCATCATCAAATGAATCAAGACGACGCCCGAGGCGGCATGGGCATGTTCATGCCGCGCAAAACCTTGACGCGGTCCAACTCGTCCTCCTCCGTCTCTTCAGCCTCGTCCAACTCTTCCACCACTACAGTTGCTACGAACGGCTCCCACTCCAATGGCACTCCTCTGTCGTCGACTACGGATCTGAGCCAATGGTCGGCCAACGGCGCGCCTCGAAAACGGCCCCAACCCAAGAGCCCCTGGCCTGCAGGGAAGGGTGATTTCCAACAAGATCTCTCCCGAGTCCCTGCCGGTCGAGGAGCAGGCATGATGACCGCCCATGGGCCTGTTCAAGCCGGTCCTGGTCAGGTCCAAATGTCACCGCAGGGCATGATGCGACCTATGACCGCCGACCAGTTTCCCCCGGGCCAGCCTGTGCTATATCTACTCTCTCTAAACGGAACTTTTGAACGAAAAACTATTGCTGTTCCCTTTGCTCCCGAAAGCCTTCGAATAGGTCGTCAGACGAACCAAAAGACCATCCCGACGCCCACCAACGGTTTCTTTGACAGTAAAGTGCTGTCCAGACAACACGCTGAGATTTATGCGGAGCGTAACGGCAAGATCTTCATTCGTGATGTCAAGTCGTCAAACGGAACTTTTGTCAACGGAACTCGTCTATCCCAGGAAAACCGCGAATCAGAACCGCATGAACTGCAGACTTCAGACCACCTCGAACTCGGTATCGACATCGTCAGTGAGGATCAGAAAACCGTGGTTCATCACAAAGTTGCTGCCAAGGTTGAACACGCTGGCTTTCTAAGCGCTTCGAGCAATGTTTTGGATATGAACTTTGGAGACCTCGATCCTGCCAATGGCGCAATGATGATGCCTTCAGGACCTCAAATGCGTGGCCGGGCCGGCAGCAACGCTTCCATGGCCAGCAATGGCCGAATGATGCCCAACGGCGGCATGATAAACATGCAGGCCAACGGCATGCCACAGCAACGGCCTTTCTTTCTGACCCCAGTTGCCACCGATCAGATCCTCAAACGACTTGCGGTATGTTTATCGAAATGCTTAAACAACTATTTGACTAACTTGGCCAGAACGAAATGCGCAACGCTCGTCTCCAGGCGCAGGATCTAGGCCGCACGAACCAATTCGTTCATACTCTATTGTCCAAAGACGATCTCAAAGATCTCGATAAACCAGAGGCCCTTGAGCCTCCCAAGCCTCAGCCCATGGTCAACGGCATGGGCACCCCGTTCCGTACAGACCCCAAGGCTCGATTCTCGGATCCTCCCGCACCTCCTCCCCAGCAGCCTCTTCCTGAGAAGCCCGATGTACCCTCACTCAAGCGTGGACCAACTGAGCGACCCAAGTCTGGACCACCCAACGCCTCGCCCATCCGTCCAGACAACCTCAGCCAGATCGTTCAACTTACCGAGGCTTTGAACAATGCCAAGCGAGATATCGACTCTCAAACCGCACGTATGCGTGAGCTTGAAGAGATGCTGCATAAGGAGCGACTTGCTCGGGAAGAGGCGGAGGAGCTGGCCAAGAGGCTCGAAGAATCGGCAACGTCTCACATGAACGGATCGGTCATTCCTGGGGAGTTGGAAGTACCAGATGAAGCGCCTGAGACTATTGAAGAGGAGGTTGCTCCCGAGACTATCGGACCAGAAGTTGTGGAGGAGCCAACTCCCGCTGTCGATACAGCTCAGGAGACTGCCACCGCCCTCCAAGCCCGCATCGATGTCATGGAGAACCAGATGCGAGACATGAAGGAGCAGATGGAAGAGTGGAAGCAACGCTGTGAGGCCGTCGAATCGGAACGAGACGCGGATAGGAAATCGCTGGCCGAGATGGTGGTTCAGCTTCGTGCCGAGGAAGCCCTGCGAGAAGAGGCGGAGAAGAGGGCTCGTTCGAGGTCGAGGAGGAGAAACTCGGAGGCTGATGGCGCTGTCATTGAGCAGACCCCGGCCACCGAGGATGCTAAAGACATCGATGAGCAGGCGGGAGTTGCCGAGCCAGCTGTCAACGACGAATCCCCTGATGCGCCTACTCTGTCCCGGGCCAACACGATCACTCCGTCAAGTCCTCAGAAGGGTGCCCTCGCGCAGGAAAAGCACCTGCACGCTGGACTTCCCTACGCCTCGATGATCGGGGTTGTCCTGTTTGGCGTGGGATTGATGGCGTACCTCAACGGTTGGCAAGCCCAGCCTCCTCGACCCGAGCAATAGGGGTGGACCAGACTGTACGAGCTTGTTTGGCAAATGATGTTATCTGGAGGGGTTCACGACATGTCATCTGGGGGATCTGTAACTTTTGATGAGCGGTATTCATAATGCATCATGCGGCCTATCGGACTTGGCCGAACGACGACGAGACGATACGAGACCAACATGGAGACCAACATGGACATAACATATCCGACCGACCACTATTTCCTTTGTACGTACTATACTTTTAGCTTCTTTTGTACCAACGGCGACCAGACAACGACACGGCTTCCCTTGGACTAGGGAGTGGGCCTGATTTGAGTCAGGGTGGAGGACATGGCGTTTTGATGTTTTGTAGTTGATAAAGGGGGGCGCATCAAGCAAGGGAGGGGGGATGGATAGCAAGAGGGTTGATGCGAGCAGTGGGCTGCAGCTCCCAAGATAGCGAAGGGACATTTTGCATAACTATACCTATCGCCTCAATACAATTCGGCTTTTCAGTTCTCGCGTTGATGGTGTATCTGCAGGTTGAACATGGTTGTTGACTGTGCATGAGAGTCGAGACATGTACGTCATGATGGACGTTCCAGAGCAGGTCAACAGTTCCAAATCGGCACAACTCGTTCACGTCATCACACATGATGGGCCCCGGCCTAACAAGGTGCCTTCAGTCCCGGAGCTCGCATTCGCATCCTCCGACATGACGGAGCGGCGCGGGCGCCATGTCCCGGCGCTAACCAGATTTCGTATTGCTGCGGGCCATTATTGAGCCGGCTGTTTGGCATCGACTTGTAGATGGTCCACGAGGTCGATGATGGCTTGAATTATCGGCATAGTTGATGTTACCAGTTGCCGAGATGAGCTTTGTTGACGGGAGGGCGAGAAAGGGTCGTGGGAGAAATGGATATAAAGGTAACGGTCTCGATGCTCAATGCTTCTACTTATCCTCCTTCCTCAGCCACCAAAGGGAACCCTCTCGTGATAAAGCCCATTTAATACTATCAACATGGTGTCTCTCTCAGAAGTCGAGCAGTCAAACTCGTCGGCCGCCTCGACCCTCCCGCCAGGCCTCGTTGCCGTCTTTGCCGGCGCAACAGCAGGCATCGGCGAGACAGCCCTCAGGGCATTCGCCAAGCACACCGTCAAGCCCAAGATCTACTTTATCGGGCGTTCCCAGGATGCTGGTGATCGACTGCTAAAGGAACTCGAGGTCCTCAATCCTAGTGGAGTGTACAAGTTTGTTAAGGCGGATATGAGCTTGTTGGCGAATGTCGACAAGGTCTGTGAGGATATCAAGAGTAAGGAGTCGACTGTGAATGTCTTGTTTTTGAGCCAAGGAACCCTCAAGTATGGTGTTGGTGAGTTGTCTAACGGGTTCATGAAGGCGACCTGCTTACATGCCGCAGATACTGCAGATGGTCTTCCTCTCATCACCGGCCTCACTCTGTACTCACGCACCCGTCTGACAGTCAACCTCCTCCCCCTCCTCAGGAACGCATCCTCCCTCCGCCGCGTCGTGACCGTCATGGCCGGCACAAAAGAAGGGAAAGTATTTCTCGATGACATCCCCGGCCGAAACCTTCCCTCTCAAATCCGGTCCGCAAGAGGCCATCTCTGCACAGCCTTGACCTTATCTCTGGAAGCTCTTGCCCGCCAAGCACCAGAAGTGTCATTCATCCACAACTTCCCCGGAGCCGTGGACACAGATCTGATCCGCAAGGATGACGGGTTAATGATGCAGCTCGTCAAGCAGTGCTTCCGGCTGAGCACGACCGTCATGCGGAGGTGGGTTCCCAAGGAGGAGTGTGGAGAGAGGCACGCCTGGTTATGTCTGAGTGCGAGGTTTCCAGCCAAGGATGAGAAAGTTGCCGAGGCTGCTTTGGGTACTGATGGGACCAAGGGCAGTGGTGTGTATAGTGTTGACTGGGACGGAGAGAGCGCGTCGACTGAGGTGCTCAAGTTGCTGGGAGAGTACCGGGAGGAGGGGGCGGTGGACAGGGTGTGGAAGCATATGGAGGACGAGTTTGTCAGGATCACGGGGACTGTTTCTATTTAGAGGGGCAGTTTAGCAGGACTACTTGTGTTTATATCCAATAATATCCCAACTCGATTTTACCGTTGGTGAAGTATAAGAAGGAGGTTCAAGATTCTACATCCCTAGACTTGTGCGGAATTAGGCGAAAGTTGATACGCCTCGATCGAGTTACAAATGTATATTTATACGGCTAGAATCATGACATGGCGATCGATGCCTACAAAGCAGTAGTAACTCGGTGTTACGTGGCTGCCCAGATACAAAGCTCACACAATATCACACGTAAGATTATACACATAGTGCAGCAAGTCAACAGCGGGGAGTCGGACAGCATGTGCTTGTGTGTCCAGGTTACCATGTTTACTCACCTGAAGGATCAAGAATGGCTTCCTTTCTCCTTGGCGAGTCCAGGCTGTTTCAACTACAATCTACCTAGTATAGAAGCTGCAGCCTGCTGAGGCAACCGAGCGACATGATGAGCCAGGATGATGAAACGCCCGATCCATCGTGTACTAGGTCTCACAGCCCAGGCCGTTGACAGCAACTTCAAATGCAAGACACATATGGTACAACGTGACACTCAACCTCAAGTCATGGAAAATGATGGCCAATAACAAACACCACATGAAAAACGCCTCTTCAAGTTTGCATTGAGGCGCAGTTCCGGAGCTGAGGTCACAGCGCATAGTGATCAGCGGATGACAGGCAGCCAGGGGGGCGAGTAAGCACCTTGTTTAGCAAGGGTTGTTGAATCCTTCTTGGTTCGAAACGTTGATCAGATGAAGGTGAAATAAACACACGAGTGCAGTTTACTCAACTGTTGTGAAGAGATACTGGTCGATAAACTGTCGTCTCGGCTACGCCTTTCTTTTCCCAACCTATCTATATATCCTCTTCAGTTTAGCCAGGCCAACTAGTGACCAACTACCTATTCATCATGCTGTTTCAAAGCCTCCTCCCGTTGCTCCTCGCCTCCTCTGCCTCAGCGCTCCAAGTCCCCAACAATGTCCGCACATTCTACAACCAACTCAAAGCCAAGGGCACATGCACCAACAAACTAGCCAGCGGCTTCTTCGACTCCAAATTCGACGATGGCAGTAAGCTCGACTTCCCCCCATCTTGACAGCCCCCAGACTAACGGCGTAAGAAACGTCATACTGTGGCGACCACCTCGAAGACTACGGCATCGTCTACCTCCAAGGCGAGGGCGGCACCTTTTCAAACATGGACGTCGACTGCGACGGTGCTCAGGGTGGACCTCGCGATGATGGCCGGTGCGACGAGTCGACTACCACCATCTCAACGTCGTCCATCAAGTACATCATCGAGGGGTACAACGTCGGTATCAGCGACTTGAACCCTCACGAGCACTCGTTTGTCGTCTTTGGCAACTCGGGCACCAAACCTGGCTGGAAGACGTTTGACCCCCGTGAGTCCGGCGTGCAAAAAGCCAGCCTCATGGCGGTCGTCTGCGGAGACAAGATGGTAAGCAGACATGCCCAATATGCGGAAGCCCTAGCTAAGGTTCATGTCAGTTCTACGGCATCTGGGGAGACTCCAACGGTGACCATGGCGATCGTCCCAGCGTCGGCGAGGCATCCCTCTCCCTCGCAACAGCCTGCTACGGCAAGGGGATGCAGGCCGGCACTGGCTCCAACACGAGCCACGACGAGGAGGACGTCCTGTACATTGCCTTTACGGGCGCTGATGCCGTTCCTGGCGCTAAAGGGGCTGCCTGGGCTGCTGGCAACTTTGACGACTTTCACGCCAGCCTCGTTGGGCTGGGTAACAAGCTCATCAAGCGCATCGGCGATGGTGTAGATGACTGTTCGTGGCCTGGACACTGTGAAGGTATGAGTCCAGATGGCGAGCTTCTAATGGATGTGCTGACAATAGGGTTAGGTGCTTCTTGCAAGGTTGCCCAGGACTGTGCTGATGCACTCAAGTGTGTCAGCGGTAAGTGCGCATAAGTGAAGTCAGGCAAGCTGGCCACTTAGTTGCTCGAGGTTTGTTATCAAGGATATCGAGATGAGTGTCAGTTTACTGCAAGTCAACTTCCCTCTTATAACCAGCTCTTCAACATTACTCTCTGAGGCATGAGTGGTGGTCGTATGCGCCCGCTCCAGTCAACTTCTTGTACATATTAGATAGATATAACTGGTCCTGGATTGCACTGTCCAGGTCAAGTATGGCAGCAAGCCGATAACACAAGTTCATACTGCAACGGCATTCCGTCAAAGGCCAGGTGTCAAGAGCTGGAATCGAGTTCTCGACCAAGTATGGATGCCACGCTAGGTAGATTTTCGTGAGTCAAATATCGGACACTCCTTGGGCCACATTGTCGGGTTAGTCAACAACACCAAAGCTCAAACACCATGACCCGAGCGCAACATGACACAGTCCACACTCCTCGGCAATAACGAGAAAGCTCTCGCCGACGGTCCGATACGAAATTATAATCGCCGACGCTACGATTGGCCGCCCTGCCAAATCTCCGAGGACCCTGAGCTCACGTCGTGTCACACAAGTCTTAGGCGCCGTCACAGTGACGAGCAGGGGCCTGGGTGGTAAAAACTTTTCCTCCCTCGTCGCACTAGAAAACGGGAGAGAATTTTTTTCGAACACCGAAGCATCACCGTGCGTCTCGACGTCCTCGGGACGTAGGATAGCGTTGGGCACGGGCTCGTCGTAGAGACGGAGAGGCGGTCACGCGAGCAGGAACCGGTCCCAGCCTCGGACGTGACAGCTTTCCCCAGGATATGCCAGGCACATTTTTCAGGGTCCTCGCTTGACAATGGCGCCCGTCCTCTGTGTCTTCCAGAACACCATGGATCATGGGTCCGCTCGCCAGCTCGGACGTTGTCTGGCGGCTGGAGATGTCGTTTGGCGTGGTACAAGACGGTACATGTGCCCCCTGTCTGGACGATAGGCCGTGGGTTCTGGCATGATGAGGCTGAAGGAGCGCAGTTTATATTAGTGAAGTGGGAAGTGGTCTGTGTATGCAGGTAGGTAAGTAGGTAGGATGGATGGATTAATTGAGATGGTGTTTTGAATATCGAGCCATGGTTTGTCGAGAGTGGAGATGCAGCTGGACCCTGAAGCCACGCGACAACGGTCGAGATTCTCTCCACTCCAGCTCCAATGAATGTCTCGCTTGATCGGTACGTACCTACCTGCCTGCATTCTGGAGCGGGAAAACGTAAACGCGCACAGGCCAGTGACTCCATCCTCAGCGCCGCCCGCAGAGTGGAGACTCCATGATGGAGTCGTCGTCCGACTCGACTCTCGACCACGATAATCAAATCAAACTCTTCCTTTTCGTAAGCGGTTGACTCGACTCTTCTTACCTCTACCCACCCATCTTCCGCTGCGCCAGACGCAATTCAATTGAACTGTATCATCAGCCCACCAGCCAAGACACGCCTCCACAATTGCCCGTCTCCGGCCCTTTCTTCCCTTTGACCTCACCGAGCAAGGCTGAAATTCACCCTCCGCCCGGTCCCATCCTTCAATCTCACGGAGCTCCCGACCAGCCTCCGCCCGAACTCGTCCGCCCTACTCACCTCTGCTCCGGACCGGCCGACCGACCCGCACTCGACGATGCCGACGTTTCAGAGCAAAAGGTTCCGGACCGCGGCCGACATGAACAAGATCGGCATGCGGTACCGGAACGTCATGAACAAGCACCCCTTCCTCATGTTCGGCCTGCCCTTCATGGCTGTCATCGTCGCCGGCTCCTTCGTCCTCACCCCAGCCACCGCCGTCCGCTACGAGCGCTACGACCGCAAGGTCCGTCAGCTGACCAAGGACGAAGAGCTCAACGTCCGCCGCTCCGCGAGAAAGGTGGACATGAAGGAGGAGTACTACGTGCGTCGCCTCATTTCTTGGGACATGCGTGCGTTGCATTGGCTGACATGAGTGACAGAGGCTTGCCGGTAGAGACCTGGATGACTGGGAGCAGAAGCGTGTAGAGCGTCTCAAGGGTGAGAATGATGGTGTGCTTGATTGAGGCTGTACGAATCCTCCCTTGCTTTCGTCACTCGTTTATACGACAAAGTCCATCACGTTCAGGAGGAACACGATTGATCGACCTTGTCGGCGCCGCGAGATGCCCGAGGTGGACGGTCATGCAGACGTCATCCTCGGTGCTTACACCCAGTGACACGGCTCTGGGCTTTGAAACGCTCGGGAAAACAGCAAAGATCACCTCAGGGGCGGAGGCTGTGTACTATGTAAGACGGTCATCTTTGGGCGTTTGATGTTTTTGGCATGGGAATGAGTACGTGTCTGTTTGTTTTATGTGCCCGGGTTTCGCCTTGATTGAGTTCCGTCCACCTCGACCCGGATGTGTCGGGGAGTTTTGAGAGTGAGACGGAGGGGACGAGCCGCAGCGTCACGGCATGACCCAGGTGCATGGTTGAAGAAACACTTTGGTGCAGTGGATCGAAGATGGTGTGAAGGCGAGCAACGTCAGGCGTGGAATGCTCCGATTCCTTCACCGGAAGCTCGATCTCCAGGCCATGCTCTTGGGGGGGGGGCATGTTTCACGTCAAGGCGGGCGGAGAGAAACACTGCACAGTCGATCAGCACAGCAAGTCTCCCAGGGCTGCAAGTCTCGCAGACAGTCCCGAGGCTGCGAGTCTTGCAGAACCCTGAGGCTGCAATTGTTTCCAAGACTTGCAGCCTCGGGACTGACGGAAGAGACTTGCAGCAGCAGCTGTGATGACAGCCTGCGAGGTGCAGCGGCACACCGCATACCTGGTAAAACAGCACCTCATCTGCACCCCATACTATGTACCGTAACGCGTTAGCACACCAAAGCTGGGCATGCCCGATTGATTACTGATGACCATCCTTCCTTCCCCCTTCCCCCCCTTGCGTCGGGTCACGTTGACAAGATGCCCCTGCATGCCCGTCCAACCCATCTTGTGCCTCACTCATCTAGTCTGGTGATAAGGCTTGGCCTCGCAAGTTGCTCATGGTTGAATTAATTAAACCACAAGCTCAGTCGCGCAATCTCGATCACGCTTCGGTTCACCGGCCCATGGTCGATCCGAGAAAAGCCTCTCTCTCTCTCTCTCGCCCTCTCTCCGGGCTAGCATTTCAGATGTATCACATTTTAAAGACAGACCAAGGCCTACGCCAAAAACCGGTGCTATCGAGCGGGAGGACGCGAGGTCGGTGCCTCGATTGGACCGTGGCTCGTGGTAGATCGCGGATAGAGCTGCGGTAGCACCGTAGCGTGCGCAGCACCAGCTGAGCAGGGGCACCGTATGGGCCTGGGCGTCCCCCCTCCTCAGGCGAGGCAGATCACGGTCATTCTATTGGGCAGAGGTCACCAGCTTTTGGGTTTGGCGTCCAAGACATGCGTAGGCGATCGTCAGGAGATGCAGTGGTGCTGTCATCAGTGATAAGATGGTTTAGAGGGGAAAGAGGGCTAATTAGAGAGAGGGCTGCAAGAATAAGTGATGATGGAGGCAAAGAAGACGGCTTTGTTAAAGAACTGATGCTTTTCTCAACCGAGGTATGGATCGGGGTTGGCGAGAGGGGTTGCGTCCAATGAGAATTGTGACGTTGTGAGTGTGGGAGGGGAAGGGGGAAAGCATGTCATCGAGGTCATGGGAGGCGACGAATATCACGATTATCACTCAAAAGGTGGTGTTGAGAGCGCGAGTCGTTCAAGGGGGGGGAAGCCCGATGATGACCACGGTACATGCAGGTACCGGTCGATCAGTTTCAGAGCAATCATGGGAATCGCGCGTGTGTGTGTGTGTGTGTAGATTTCACAGGCAAGGCACAAGAACAAGAATACGAAACGTGTTTCCCGATGAAGGGATCACACGTGTTTAGGGTAGCAATTACTTCGGGGCCAACAAGGGGTTTGGTGATTTGAACCAGGTTTGACGATGAAAGTGGTGCTGGTGTTGAGATGAACTCGCGTGTGAGTGGCTCGATAAACCCCAAGATTCTTCCCACTTCTTGTGGGCTGGGGGTGTCAGTCACTCAGCTGTGCCAGGCCATTCGGGTTGCTGTCACATTTCATATTTCCGGTCAGGAATTTAAAAACAAAGTTCGTCAATTCACGAACAAGAGCTGAACACGATCGGGAACAGCGAAATACGATAATACCGGGGGGGTGGTCGGGGTGTCGGGATTGGTTTAACAGCCAGCCACTGCTGAACAGGACAAAGACCGTCTCCCCGTGAGACTGGTATCGATTTCGATAGGACGGCGATGAGCTACATGAATGATGATGTTGCATTGCATAAGGTCCAGACTTTCTTCAAGGCCGTGGTAATTTACAAAACAGCATGCATGATCCATAGAGCTGGAATTGCAAACGCCGGCATCGAAAAGAAAAGAAGAAAAAAACAATCTATCCGTACGGATACTCCGTATTGCCTCCCCAATCAATCCCGTCGCCCGGGCTCGCACGCAGCTGGGAGCTGCACGCTTATGCCTAAATCTCCGGGACGTTTGCTTTTTTGATAACCTCGTCGCTGGAGAGTAGGTAGGTTTTCATTTTTTCGTAGACTAAAAAATCAAGTTTTGATCACTCTCTGCGAGATGAGATTCTGCGGAGCCCTCGATTCGCATGAGAATTGACAGAGATTGCACAGCAACAAAAGAAAAAACAAGAGGAATCGAGCAGCAAATAGTTCCAACTCCCCCCGGTCCGGCATCTCGATGCCTCTCTCCACAGCATCGGGGTCGGCGACGATTTCATCCATGGCTGGCTGACAGCGTCCCGGCATTCAGGGCGAGCAGCATGTATGTAGAAGTGGGCAGGGGGCGCCACGTCCGAAGAGCTGGAGACCCAATATTTGCAAGGGCACACACATCTATCATTTGCTTCTGCTGCTGCAAGGTATAGGAATCGGATAAAAAGCTGACGACGAGGATGTTGCGCTGCTCTCGAGGCAGGGAGGGAGATTAACAACAAGTCCGCAACTCTTCGGACCCGAGCACAACTTGGAGACACAAGCACGAAAATCCCAAGTTAAATGCCGAGAGACGAGGAGGCCCAGCCAATCTCCGTCCGAGCCCGTTCACGAGCGCCAAGAGAAAGAGAGAGGAGACCTTGACATGCACGATAATTGATGCTGCTTCTCTCTCCACCGGGATCGTCACTCGCCCTCGTCTGCAGTGCATTCGCTAGAGACACCTTTTGGGAGCCCCCGGGGACTCCATCGACGAGACCCTGGATCTTCACTGCCCAGCACCCAACATGGATGGGGCGCCGAAGAAAGATGTCCACCTGCTGTGCATGTTGCACCTGAAGTGGAATGAGGGGTTCAAACAAGAAACACATTGACGAATGTGCAGTCATCGTCTTCACGGTCCAGTATTATGAGCATGAGGATACATACAATTGCATCCAATGCTGCTTTGTGGGCCAGGAATGAAATGATCCTCCACCTTGCCCGTGAGGCTGGCTGTCGACCCGCGGCCCCGTCACCTCTTTCGATCTGAGACCTTTTCTTCTCTTTGACAGCTGCTGAGTAACCTACGGGATTTGCTTCTTCCTTCCTCCTCTTTCTCGCAGCTTGCATCGGCTGCAGAGACGCCATCCCCGATGCCTCTCAATTCCAAATGCCAGAGGGCCTTTTCTTTGTCCGGGGAGGAGGAGATACAGGCACCACAAGCTAGATAGATTTCTCATGTGGGTGATGCATACGCCGCACAGTAGCGTCTCTGCCATCTCCAATATTCCAATCTCCAGCTGAGCTCGAAAAGCAACACCACCTCACCGTTAACCTCCGTGCCGTGTCCGCGTAGGGCATAGCGGTAGTGCTGCAGGTAAAGACAAGACAAGATATGTCTCTCCTTGACCAACAGCTCTCTTTTTTGCACGTCAAAAGATCGTATATACCGTCTTTTGCGCCTTCGTCCGGCCAAGAGAGACCCCCCACACACCATCGTCGAGCTAGCACCGCCCGAGGCGTCTTGGCGGCCAGCTTTGGTTTCGTCCGCCGAGGGGCGCCGGCCCTGAGATGCAAGGGAGACGGCGCGGCGGTGAGAGATACACTGAACGCTGCACGGCTGAGAGAAAAAAGAGGCATAAAGTCTGTTTTTCGGTTGGCGCGCAAAAAAGGCGAGCAGGCTGTTAGTTGGGTGGTGATGGGGTTGCTCGGAGCCATTTCAACACAGAGTTGGAGCATGTGGCTGAACGGCAACCGGCCGGAGAAGCGGAGAGAGCCATGTTGACCGCTCAATAATTCATTGCCAAGAGCGTCAACTGGCTTGCTTGGTTGATCTGTTACTCGAGTCGGTACCAACCGGCCGCCAAAAAAGTGACGTCGAAAAGGTCACCACGTATCGTATCGCGGGCCACTTTCTGCAGTAACAACTCTTGCAGATCGACAATGCATGCACACGAAACCAAAGATTGACGTTGTGAATTGTACATGATCTGCCAAGCCATCATGTCACTGCTTCATTCTCGTGCAGCCTCGATAGCTTCAGGCTCATGCTCACGCTTGAGCTGAGAGACACCATGTTTTCTTTCTTTCTGCCTTTTCTCTCGCCCTGCTTCGCAATTGTCAGGGACAAGGCCTCAATTGGGAGCCCGAGTTCTGGACCTGGCACGGGCCTTTTCGGGATTTGCTTTTTCGTGGCCTTTTTTTCTTTTTCTCTCAACCACTCGCTCACTGTCAGTCATCTCTTGCGCTAGCCGGCCTAGCCTCGATGCACTCGAGCAGCGTGACCTGACCCAACAGGGGTTCGAGGGCAGGTTGCTGTGCTGAGTGAGAGGGCTGTTGTGTGTGGCCGGCCCGGGAATTGCTCGGTGGCGCGCAGCGAGAGGCTTTTTGAGGCACCAGGCACAGAGCAGCAAGGCACAAGGCACCAGGCACGCCGGAGGGCCTAGGCCTGGTGCTACCGGGCGTGAGGCTTGACCTGGGGATACAGTTCAAGACAGCGGAGGGGAGGGGAAGAGAAAGAGCGGTGTCTGTAGATGGCAAGGTGCTCCGATGGAGGCGTGTTGCATATTGGATCACGAATGTGGTTTTTTACAGTATCATCTGGTGGTGGTGTCGTAGTAGTCTGCGGCGCACGCTCCAACAGCAAGCAGGCAGTCGAGACGAAAAAAAAGAGGCAGAAACGTACGGCTCCAAACAGGTACCCGAGGGTACTTCCCAGGAAGAGGGAAGCGACAGGGGTGGCTTGCGTACAGATCAGCGGGACATGCCTGGATTGTCTTGGGGAGCCCATGGGAATTTGCGGGTGAATGACTGTGAAGAGTCAGAGAGATGGTGCCTGTGGAGATGGAGGGGACAAGCCAAGGGTGGATCTGCGCTGCGCAGCCCAGGAACCAGGGGGGGCCCTGTTAGTGCTGGGTACGTACCCGACAGGGGTGGGTGGCCGCCTCGGCTGCGACGGTTCGGTGGATGACGTTGGTAGCCCGTCAGCTTTTACGGCTGATGGCCAAGGATCCTGTGCGTGCTGCTGCTGCGGAGAGCGAGTGTGTGAGTGCAATACGACGTCGATTATATATAGACTAAAGAGCCTCTCACCCCCCCGGTTATCTCGGACCCTAATCATCAAGTCCGTTTGCCTTGGCCCGATATGACGACCATTGCATCGACATTGTAACATTACCAATCCGTCTGCCTTTTATTAATACGACCGATCCCCCTCACCTCACCACCTGGGCTCATCGTCACCTAACCATCCTCACCACTCCGACTCGCTTCTAATACATCGACTCGATCAACACATCGATAATCAACCACATCAACCACATCAACCACATCAACGCCATGCACGTACTACACGGCTTCGGCCAGCGACGCAAGTCGTCTCGCCGCCCTCGCGACCTCCACATCCGAAAGGTCTCCTTCTCCGGCTCATCTCTCTCATCGGGCTGCTCCCTCTCATCATCGTCCTCCACCATCTCCGACTCGTCGACTCCCACGCAAACACCCATCGCCACAACCCGACCCGAGATCGACCCTCTCGCCTCGCATCCCGCCTTCCACGCACCGCCTCGGCTCTATGAGCGGCCCTTTATCCGCATGGATGAGGCCGAGCCCGTGTACTACGGTGGTAACGAGGAGGAGGAGGAGCAGTACGTTGAGCACCAGGCTGTTCAACAACCTATCGAGATGGCCCTGCCTCCTCATGTGAGCCCAATGGACGTGGCCGATGAGCAGTGCAAGGAGTCACGGGACTACTTCTACACAACACTATCCAAGCGACCGCCGATGCCTCAATCACGGTGGTCCGAGTCTACTATCCAGACTCTCGACCAGTTTGAGGATTCCGAGTCTGAGGACTCAGACGAGATCACTCAATCCGAGGAATCAGAAGACGACGACGACGACGACGCTTCCGTCCTCGAGATGCGACGTCTCACCCGCCGCGCTTCCGCCCTCAAGACCATCTCCCTCAGCGCACCCTACGCCGCTCGACCTGGCCTGGCTCCCAAGCGTCCTCCCATGCGCTCCCTCGACTCTGTCGACAACTTTATCCGTCGCGGAGGATGGAAGCGTCGTGGCATTGTCTTTCGTCAAGAAGACATGGAGAGCCAGCGCTGCGAGCAGGACCGCAACAGCTTCTAAGCACCCATCTCCTTGACTCTTTCTCTCTCTTTCTCTTTAACTGCATGCATGCCTTCATGATCTCTTCGATACCCCCGACCTCTTTTTTCTTTACTCTGCTTCATCATCTTTCGTTAAATGCGTGAACTTTCACGGGAAGAATGATATCTCCTGGGCTTTTTTTTCGGGTTTCTTTAACGGCTGGTTTATATATATATCCCCCTCTCCACCTCCCCATAAACTGGGCTTGGTCTTCTATCATCTTGATTTATAGCTTGGAGTTTCTTCTTTTTTTCATATCATGATATTTGGGAAAGCACAAAAGCGGGTTTCATCTTTTCTGGGGAATTTAAACATTGGGAACGCTGGTATGCGTTATGGGATTCACGGCTTTACACCAACCTCACACACCTTTACTACTCTCACAACATTTTTTTTGACGGCATACTTTTACTTCATAGCCTCTACTACATACCTAGGCATCTTGTAATGAGCCAGAATACTATATCTTGCCGTATCCACACTCTGCAGCCTCAATTATCGTGCACACCGTGAATTGTTTTCTTTTTTCCTATTACCAGCCTCACTCGTGCGTGTCTTCATCTCTCACAACAAGGGTCCCCCATCAATCCATGTTGACACGTCAAAAGATTCAGCCTCATTCCGTCGTACGCACGGCGCACGCACGCACAAGGAATTAAATTAAACTGGAGAACTGGAGCCTAAAACTGACAGTCTGACTGCTTCGTCTTCGTCTAATTCTTCCCCATCCTTCGGTTTCGCTTGTTGATGCCCGGTCACGGCCGGCGGCCTCTCCGAAGCGAAGCCCGGACCCCGTAGCGGCCCCGGGGCCCGTATCATCATCATCATCAGCCCTTTTTTCTCCTCAACGGTTCCTGGTCCATTGGGGTTTGTTGTTTCTCCACAGACCTGATAATTAATTAATTATCAGGCTTCTAGAAGAAAAAAGCTCCATGCCAAGAGGATGCAATTTCATCTTTTGTTGAGTCACTTCCATCCCACTTCTGCCCGAGCAACGAAACCCGATACTCAGGGCTGCGCCTCATGGGGGTAAACCTTCAACGTAGCGTTCGTCGTCCGGCACTTGGGACGAAAACTCGGAGTACCGAGCACCACCCATGGAATTCATGCGGGCACCGAAATTGCCCCGTTTCTCCGTACCTGGGGCTTTGTAAGCCCAACTTTGTGTGAATGCCCTCACAGCGGCGCCCGCGGGCCAGCGATTAAGCTCGGCACTTGGAAGCCTTCCCCCCTGGCTGACTGGAATTCGAGAGTCTTGTTTCCTTTTTCCGCCTCCCCCTGGCCTGGCCCCCCGTCCACGTATTTTCCTCTGCTGGACCTTGCCCATCTCGCAAAAGATCAGGGGGAGGCGAAAAAGGCCGAAAGGAATGATGACTTCACCCTTTTGGAATGTGGCGAACGTGGGAGCCCGGACCAGGGTCTGAAAGTGTGCCCTGCTGTTTTACGATCTGCACCGAACCCAAAAAAGTGGCTGTTTCATCAAAACACCGATTTACTCATCTTTGGTGCCTCTTGTTTCTGGCGAATCTTGGGAGGAGGAAATGCGGCCATGGTAGATCCCGGGAGGACGTCAGCCTGCGGATGGCCATGTTTCAAGACCCGGGGATGCAGAGCATCAGCGATGATGAAGGGATACATTCAAAGAGTATCTACAAGTATCTACTTTGACGACGACGGCTGCATCACATGCATCGTTTACGCGCCCTTGTCCTGTGCGGACCTCGTCATATTCTGCGGGCGTGGCCAAGGATCTTAACTATCTGCGATGCGACGCGGTGCAGTGCGATGCGATGCACTGCCAGCTGTTTGAAAGTCGATGTTTACTTCCGGGGCCTTCGGCAGCTGCTTGCTGTCGTGGCCTCTTGACGTACAACATCTCGTGGTGTTGCTGTCAACGCCTCGGATCCCGCATCATCCGGCCTTCCAGAAAAGAAGTAAAAAACTTGATGGGACAAGACTATGACGTTGGCAGAGCCGCAAGCTCGAAACAGCCGTGTCTCGTTGGTTCAGTCCAAGCTCTCTTCTGCCCAGCCCACTATGATGTCTTTCATTTCATGGAGACGCCGTAAATGTCACTGAGCTTGGGCGGCTGCTGGCCCGGCGCTTGTTAGTGGTGTTGCTTGCTTCTCTTGCCTATTGCGATGGGCCTGGCGCTATGGATGTTGGATGCTCCAAACTTGGATCAGGACCACGCCAAGAGTTGGTTTTTGATGAATTAGAGGGCGAGCCAAGTCTCAACAGGAGACTTGCACTACGTAGTCCCAACTACGCCTCCCAGTGGATGACATTCCCTCTAATTACTGCCAAGAGAGTCAACTTGGCCCAGGTTGTGTAATGCCATGATCATGCGTTGGTGTTCAATAGACAATTACGCGTATTGAACTACAGTTTATCGTTCAATGCCCATTGAATGCGGAAGCCCCATATAGATGAACCATGTAATGAATTCTCCAGAGGTATAGAATATTCTGCATCACAAGCCAAGTCTCAACCCCATAGGTCGAGGCCGTAAGGGGTAATAATCCAGTATTCTCTATGGCACTGATCCAGTTGTGGAAGGTTTCGATCTTTTCTTAATATGAGTCGTCAAGTTCCTAACTACCTAGACATGCCCAAAAGAGGCCACTTGCATCACCATCGTTCTACAGTCACAAGCTCCGGCCTACACATAATGCATCATGTTGTTGACCGGATGACTTTAATCACCGATACAAAGCCATCGGCTCTTCTAAAACCCTAACGCCGACTCTGGGCATCATTCCCTTCGAGATATCCAAGAAGCCGATGACATCTATTTCCCGTACTTGTGCACATATGGATCATGGCTGGCCGGATTCCGTCGATGGGAGATGAAGCCGGGGTTTAAACTGAATGTCATCTCCCTGCGCCATTGGAGTGGTGCTAGTTATGTCACTTTGATACCCCTGGCTTTGCCTACTGCTCGCCAGCAAGTCTGTGGGTGGCAGACTGCCTGTCGACATGATGACCCTCTTGGTACAATGACTGGTAATCACCCCCTTCTTTCCAAAGCAGCACAACCGGTGAAGCTTTCGCTTTTTGATTCATCTTATCCTGCATCTAATGTCTTATAAAAATCCCTTCCGCCGCTGTAGTTTGCGATAAAACCACCAGTTCGCTGGACCTCCACGCTGGTGCCTTCGCCTTCCAAGTAGTCCGGATGGTAGCAATCAAGAAGACGAGAGCAATCTAAATAGTCGTGCTGTACCTCTTAAGGCGATCCAAGGCCAGGCGGCGGTGTAGATGGTAATAGGCGATAATGCTGTCCCCTTGGCGGTTTGACTGCCGTCTGCGCCATTCCGGATAGCTGCAGTCATGCCATAGGCTAGCTCTGCAAAGAGAGAGCCCAGATCAGAGAACTCCCATAGTTTGAGGGCGATTTCAAGTCCGTAGTTTCCATTGTTGGTCGCAACCAAGAACCCGTTGGTAGATTACAATTCCAGCCCTCATCCTCTTGCTCACAGTCATCTCAACCTTTGAGGCAAGTCGTGAGCTGCCGGTTTATCAACAAGCTCGTGCAGGCCATGGCTACGATGGAGATGTTCCAGCGCTTCGGGGATGAGTCTGGGTCGCCTAAGTGGAGACCGAACCTGCGAAGAAAAGTATCTAATGGATATCTCTGTTTGTCACACTGGACGCTTGTAGTGCCGGGCCTTTTCGGTTACGTTGCTTCAAGGAGGGTGATATATCCTCGCACCAGCTGCAGATAGCCAGCGATTCAAAGAGCTCAAACTCGCGGTGGCTTTGAGGTGCAATTATAATTCACTTCTTGGTAGGTCCCTGAGCCGGTATCAATATATCTGAAGCCATCAAAGACAGGGTCCCCATCGAAGTTAAGGAGGTCGCTGACCATGGCGATCAGAACACCCATGGCCGTAGCTATTACTTCATTCTCGAAGATCCATGGCCTTGACGGAGAATTGGCCGGGAGAATTTGTTTCATGACGAGAGAGTGTGGTGCATGTGCAACGGAACATGAGCACGACTCTGCCTTTGTTCCCGTGCTTGCTATTGTGAAACGATACACCATGAGTTCTTGTGAGATGACTGGAATGAGATTGGTCAATAACCTGGACTGCTGGGTAATTCTCACCATACTATGCTCAATCTACTCATGCAATCTGGAAGCGAGCTTGTAGTTGACACTTATCAGTATAGTCCAGCCTGCACCTCGTCCTGTCAAGGTAAGGTGGGTGGTGAGCTACGCAGATTTGGACTATAGTTGGATGGTTCGAGGATGGGCGAGACACGAAAACATTATTTGATGATTGAGGTTGATGAAAGCTTGCGCAACACTTCTTTACTTATATATATATATATCCAACCTGTAGTACGCCTTTGCTCGTAATTTCTTCAATCTTGAACCCGGACGAGGGGGACGATAGATACATAACCCCCTCGCATCCCAAGAAGCAAAACGCCAATTCCAAAAAGAATATCCAACGTCAAAGTGCTTATATCTAATATAGTCGTTGGCCACATTCACGCATAGAGACATCAGCCGCGTGCTGAGACGTCTACCACATCCTCCGCTGGTAGTATGCCGGCTCATCCGCTTGAGCCGACTTCTGGAGCTCGTTCTTGATCATCTTCCTCCTCTGCGCCCTGCTCACGGGCTTGTGGTTCTTTACCGGAGCGTCGACGTGGCCCTCGGGAGTCGACATCTTGTGCACCACATTGGCCTGCAGCTGCTTCACGAGCTCAATGTTCCTCTCCAGGGCAGCGTTTCCTTCTACGCTCTCCACCTTGGCCCCGGGCACCGTCTCTCTAACTTCGATCAGGAGACGTTGTCGCCTGACCTCGATATCCGCATCGATGTCTATGTCGACGACGCTTCCGTCCTCGAGCTCCTTGGTCCTCGTGCGGAACTTTTCAGGGAGGTAGACCTTGGGTGACGGGCGGGTGTGGCGAGGTTTTATGGCCACGCGGAGCTCGCGCAGGGTTCGTTGCTGGATGACATAGCCGCTGATGAACAGAGCAGCTGTGCAGAGAACCACTAGAGAATATCTCGTCAGTAGATGTGTCTGGAATGCGGGTGCTGGGGGGATGTGTCTTACCGACCAAGCAGGATGCGATAATCTGGACTTGGGAGGACGTGAGGAGCAATCTGGCCATCCTAACAAAAGAAGATATAGAGAACAAATATAAAAAAAACGCACACAATAGAAGACTCGGGATTGAATGGTCATGTATGTAACCGATTAAACCTTGCGCCTCAAAGCTTGGTCGTCATGCTCATGCGGTGTTGACTTTGTTAACACGGCAACCGCCTTATCAGCTCTTATCGGCCCCCCAAGCTTCAAGGTTCCCTCGACTTTTCCAACACCAAGCTCCCATCACCAAAACGTCACGCTCCTCCAACAAAAGTCTACGTCACGACTGCCCCAATCATGAGCAGAAACAAAGACACCGTCCATGCCGATGCGCGGCGCTTCCTCGATGAGCGCGGCCACTACGCGACCACGGCGCCAAACGGCCTGAACCCCGCGACAATCATGGAAAAGGCCGTCAGGGACCGCATCGTCGACTCGTACTTTTACAAGGAGCAGTGCTTCGCGCTCAACGAAGCCGACATTGTCGACCGCGTCGCAGAGCACGTGTCCTTTATCGGTGGAACATACGGCGTCACCCAAAAGCCCAGCCCGTTCCTTTGCCTGGCCTTCAAGCTGCTCGAGCTGGCACCCAGCGACGCGATCCTGCAAGAGTACCTGCACTACGGCGGCGACGAATTCAAGTACCTGCGCGCGCTGGCCTGCTTCTACTTTAGGCTCACGCGCCAGGCAAAGGACGTGTACGAGATGTTGGAGCCCTTCCTCGAGGATAGGCGCAAGCTGAGGCGGAGGGGCAGGGAGGGCGTGGTGTTGACGCACGTGGATGAGTTTGTGGATGAACTGCTGGTCAAGGAGCGCGTGTGCGGTACGAGTCTGTGGAAGATGCCGAAGCGGGAGATGCTGGAGGACCTGGAGATTCTGGAGCCAAGGGTCAGTCCTCTTGGTGATCTCGAGGATCTGCTGGAAGAGGATGAGCCGGAGGGAGAGAATGGGACGAGGGGAGAATCTGGAGAGCTGTCGGATAGGGATGAGATGGATGTTGATCGAGACGAGAGGCCGAGGAGTCAAAGCCGAAGCCGAAGCCGAAGTCGAAGCCGAAGTCGAAGTCGAAGTCGAAGCAGGAGCCGGAGCCGGAGTCGTTCACCTTGATCAGGACCGGAGACGGCAAGAACACCAACATATGGGCCCGGGCTGTACCAGCGCCGACAGTCTGAGACCCTGCATCGGCCTCTCAGATGCCCGAATCGCCGCGCCGAGAGCACTTGCAGTCTCGCTACCGGCTGCATTAGGCCAACCCCAAGCTGGACCACGCCAACATCGAGTGCAACCACGCCGACACCCCTCGCTACGATAGTGAGCTGAACGAATCCATGAGCGGAGCCCTATCGAGCCTCTGGGGGGATGGGTGTGCCGATGAGCGAGTTAGCAATCTAGGCTCATTGGTTGAAGAGGTGGTTGAGGAAGTACAACCAACCTCTATAACAGCTACACCCATCTCAACACCACATGTAATGAATACAACTCATAGTCGTACAAGACTACTTGCTTCGACGTCAGAATACTCACTCTTCCCGGGATCTATGACGTGAATAGCGGCATCATGACAATAGACTGGATTTAACATACATCATGGGTGGGTGCGCTTTGTATAATACAAGACTATTGTCCAACTCGTCGGCTTTGTCTTGGAGGTAGGATAAGTCAAAGGGTGGAAATGTATGCCAACTCAAGCTCGTCGGTGATTTAACGACGCAGGAAGGGGTGGCCAGGTTCTTGCGAGAAGACAAACTCGAGTCTGAAGACCTTGTCCTGAGCTGTTTCCCCTGAGGCTAATGGTTATGAGCTAGAAGCAGAGTGAACGCCCCCCTGACACCAGCTGTCAGGCCTCATAAACGATATAGAAGGCGCCACAGCTATCGAGTTTACAAGATCTAAGCCATCTAGCTGACTACTATACACTGATATCATTCAATCATCGCTTTTCATTTATAAACATTCATGCCACAGCTTCCCTCAACTTCTCTGCCAGTAGTAGCACCCTCTGATCATCCCAATACTGTCCAACCACTTGCAATCCTGCTGGGAATCGACTGCCCTCAATCTTGGCGGGGACGCTCACAGCCGGCAAACCAGCGAGACTGGCCGGGACCGTGAATACATCATTCATGTACACATCCACGCTGCTCTGCTCCTTGATCTCTTCCAGCCGAGGAGGGAAAGTGGGCGCCGTGGGACAAAGGATAAAGTCCACCTGCAGAGGCCCGCGCTTGTCCTCCATGCCGGTGGCCTCGGCCATATCGCTGAGGTCAAACTGCGCAGGCTCGTACAGCGGATTGTCCAGTCTGAAGACGCGGTCAAAGTCCTGCTGCACCATCCGTCGGACCTTTTGCGCCTGGATAAAGTAGTTGTCCATGGCCTCGGAGCTGAGGCTGTATGTGCCGAGCAGGATTCGCCTCTTGACTTCGTCGCCGAAGCCGGCGCCGCGGGTATCAGAGTATAGAGTCTCGCCGACGGCGTCGCTTCCCTCGCCACGCTTTCCGTAGCGGACACCATCGTACTTTGCGAGGTTAGAGGAGGCTTCGGCTGGGGCGAGGACGTAGTACGCGCAGAGGGCTTCCGTTGTGGAGGGGAGGGAGATGGGAACCAGAGTTGCACCCTGGGCCTCGAGGGCGGAGGCGGCAGCTGCCCAAGCGGCGCGAATGGAGGGATCAAGCTCCGAGATGTTGTATTCAAGAGGAATTCCAATGTTTAGTTTGGACAGGTCGGGGAGAGTAGAGGGTGTCGTTTCGGCGCAGCGTTTCCTAGAGGCAACAGGGAGTGATGTCGGGTCACTCGAGTCATGCTCTTGGTACAGACCGGTCTTGAAGACGAGGTCATGGATCGGCTTGACTTCGTTGGCCAGGAAGCCAACCGTATCCAGAGAATTGGCGTATGGAACAACGCCGAAGCGGGAGATCATCCCGTAGCTGGGTTTGTAGCCAACAGTCCCCGTATAAGCTGCCGGCAGTCGAATTGATCCTCCCGTGTCTGTTCCCAGCGCAATATCGGCATCTCCAAGCCGAACCGCAACAGCACTTCCACCAGAACTACCACCAGCTGACACATCGTCGTCCTCTGCCAATGGGTTCCTCACAGCGCCGTGGATCGAGTTCATTGAGTGCGATCCCATGCCGAACTCGTCCATGTTTGTCTTGCCAACCACAGATGCGCCCCGCAGACGCAGTTGCCGGACGACAGTGGCCTCGAATGGCGAGGGGTGGGAGGAGAGGATCTGAGAGGCGCATTGTGTCGGCAAGTCAGCGGTTGCGATGTTGTCCTTGACGGCGAGTCTGAAGGGTTTCGCATCTTTCCGTAGTGAAAGAGAAGAGTCTGAAGCAGCAGGTTTACCTAGACATCTTAATCAAGGGCACGAGCAAGGGATTGACTTGGACATACTGCTACCCACAAAGTGGTTGTAGCTGCTATGAGAGCGCCATTGCGTCGTCAATTGCGCGCGAACAACGGCTTGACGGGATATGACGGCGTGGCGCGGCGAATTCAAGGCCAAGCGGCGCACAACAGCCGCGCTCATTGTCGATTTATCACCATGGAACAAGCCCAAAGACCAGAGCGTCAAGGTGTAAGTCGAGAGTTGCTGTTGAAGCTCCGAAAGGTGACTGGTTGGTCGGCCGAAAAAGCGGCATGAGGGCTTATCGATAAGCACCAGGCATCATCTCCAAGGTCCTTCCACCTTCACTCCACCTCAGCTCTTGAGCTCGACAAAACAAACCGTCAACACCCAAACCCGCGGAAATGGCGTCAAAAAGAGAGTTTCAAGACGCCGATGACGGCGAGATCCCAAAGCGAGAGCACAAGCGCCCAAAGAAACAAGGCGGCAAGGCGCGACAGCATCAGCACTCTGGCATCGATCCGACATGGGGCCAGAAATATGTCTTCTCAGGCGGACACGCGACGACGGTTCCCCCAGGCGAAGAATCCGACTTTGAAGACGATACGGAAGCCATGGCCTACCTCAACTCTGTAAGGTATGAAGCTTCTACTTGCGCCCCTCGTGATCCTTTGCTGAAGACGGCCGACTTATAGAGCACGGATACTGATATGGTGAGTACAATAGACAAGAAGCCAGCGGGATCCCCCATCTGCTCGTTGCCCCCAAAGTCCAGATAGGACCGCAGCTGCCCGCCGATTTCGAGAGAGACGATGATCCGGACCAAGACAACGAGCGATCTGCCGATAGGAGCATATACGAGACCGGCGTCGGGGACTCTAGAGGTTACTACGAGGACGGAGCGTACGTAGCACTACCAGAATGTGCTGAGGATGGGGACTATGAGGAGGGTGAAGCTCCAGAATACGAAGACGACGACTACGACGAGGAGAGAGCCATACACGAGGCCTACTTTGATTCCCTCATGGACCAATACCTCCACCTCCGAACCGTTCTGCAGACCAAGCCTCCTTCCAACGCCCTCTCACGCCTCTCCCCATCGCAAGCTACCACCGCCGCCCCCTTCGGTCATCAATCCTCACCCATAGCCGTATGGTCCCGCCTCCTTCGAACAACCGACCCACACCCTCTCCAACTCGCCCTCATGTCCAAAGACACTACCCTCCGCATCCTTCGTGTCCTACTCGGCGGCAAGTTCTTGCGCCGCGGCTACACTGTGCCTGAACGCACGAGCCGCTGGTTATGGGCGCTTCTTGCACGGCTTCCGGACAAGGGGGAGCTGAACTACGCAGAGATTGGCTGGGTTCGCGATCTGGGTCGACGGGCAGTGCTCCTGGGGAGAAGCTTGGCTGAGATGGCGGCGCTGAGAGAGGAGTTGGCTGATGGTGGCTTGGGGGCCCATGAGGCTGTTGATAGGAGCAGCAGCGACGAGGACGTCATGGCGGATGCAGAGGAGTTGGAAGTGGAAGGCGCCGTCAGTCCTGACCAGGATGAAGATGATTCAACACCCCCTGAAGCCGAAAAGGACGAAGAACAGCCATCCAAGGTCGATACAGCAGCTCCCCAGTCTACGAGTCCTGCGCCAAAGCCCGACACAGAGGAAGGTGAGATAAACGACGAAGATGATGTGGCTATGGATCTCGCATCCGACTCGGAAGCTGAGGACGGTGAAGTTGCCCCCAAGCCCCAGGAAGACCTCCAGGAAGCCAAGGCCCGACTACTCGCTCAGCTCGATAATGGTGCAGCTTTAGACGACGCTGACGCCGAATTCGAAGCCGAGAAGGAGGCAGCGAAGCAACGCTCGCGAGCCAACCTGCGTGCCACGCTCAACATGATCTTGACGGTTGCCGGTGAGTTTTACGGGCAGAGGGACTTGCTCGAGTTTCGAGAGCCGTTTGTGGGCATGTAAGTGCGGTGGAAGAGAAGCAGTTGTAGGTCTCACTCGACCAAGTGTCTTGATTCCGTGTAACATACCATACAGCCAGTCCTAATTTATCCTTGACATGCATTAAAAACGACCAGCTCTGGAGCACCTGTGTATACCTGATAACGCCTAACACCAAATTCAATCAACATGACCCATGTGACATGTGAGTCTCAACAAACAAGGGACTGGGCTAGGAGTCGAGCCTAGTTGGCTTGATCCATCTCTGGCTCGTCTCCATAAACAAGGAATTCGGCCTCTTCAAAGTCGGAGCCAGTAGCTGTGCTGCCCTGACCACCGTGCTCGAGTCTGGCGGCCTTTCGTGCTTGCGAGACAGGAACAGCGAAGACCCGAGAGTCGCCCTCGCTGGCCATTGTCAAGGCGCCAGAGCTGACGTTAGGTTCATCGTCGTCCTCGAAAAGTCGCTTGCGAAAGCTCTCGTGTGAGTCGACGGACTCGGTGCTCTCTTGGGACATTGAAAGCTCGGGAATGGCGTCGGCGTCTAGGACATTGTCCTCTGGCTCAAACTCGGGCTGAGTATCAAGGCCGCCGACCTTGTTGATCCCGCAGAAAGGCAGCAGCTCTCGTGAAAGAGCATTGGTGGGAGCGCGGTCGGTAGTAGATGTGGGCACCGGTGCATTGTCCGTCCACAGCTTGAAGGCGCTCGTCCCGGCGGTCTTGTACCCCTCGGGGACGGACTTGCGAACTCGCATCCCGACGCTGAGGAGGTTGGCCTGGACAGTAGAGGGGAGGACGGGCTGGCGAGCCGCTTCGAGGCTGGCTTGGGGCTCGTTGGGGGACAGGGGGCTGAAGAAGGAAGTGATTTGGCGCTGCGAGAGATCGAAGGTGCCAGCGAACTGACGCTTTACCCGAGGAGTCGACATTGTGATGGATGTTGAAGATCGAGAACGACTCAATGGGGGTGTCAATTGGTGATGAAGGATGAGTGCGCCGAGGAGTGATGACGTTGCAGGTTTTGTCGCAATATCTCGGTTGTTGTCGCAGGAGAGAGTAAGCTCAAGAGGATGTCAACAAGTGACGGCAAGACCGAGAGCAAGAAAGTATAAGAGAGTGGAGAGTGGAGAGTGTCTAGAGGACAAGTAAGTAGGTAAGTAAGTCCCCGAGATGGCAATGACGTCGAAATCGATGGAAAGCAAGGGTCCGAGATGGATAAAGAAGGAGGGGCTCGATTGACGAAGGTCCTTAAAAGTGTTGGCCAGGGGGTGAAGCCTGAAGAAAAGGAGGAGGAGGAGGAGGCCCCTGCCAGACGGGAAAGCTAAAAGAGGCGAACAAGCAACAAGCCACTGACCGAGCCAGAGTTTCTCACCTACACGAAAAGTGGAGACAGGGGTTCTCCGCGCGACCTGTCCGTGCCGATTCCGCGTACAGTAAAGTACATTGCAGGGTTGGCCATTGGCTGTGAGAGAGTCATCTGAATAAGCTGCATTATCTGATCGGCGAGAGGACGGGTCACGACCAAGGCAGTGGCAATGAGCATGCTGGCAGGCTTCGCTCAGGATCTACAAGGTCTCATGTGATTTGCTTGGCTGCAAGGTTTGTGATTTCACCGAGCTTGTTTGGTTTCACCCCAAGCGTTGGGGAAGGAAACTTCACGGTTATTTCGCAATCCAAAAACAATGCTTGTTATGTAGGTTCTGTGTACCTAGAGGTCATCTCAATTGCACAAGATTGACATTTATTGTCCTGGGTTATGGGAAGCACGTTTTGACTGTTTGCCTCCTTTCCTATTCCTACCATTTCATATGTGGAGAAATGAGAGCACACGACCTCATCACGCGAGCTGGTGAAGCCAATGCTGGGCTACCAACAACCAATGAAGGAAACAAGCAACATGAAACGTTGCAAACAAAAGATGGAATCTATGACTAGTCCTAGAAACTGGAACAGGAATCTAATATGATCCTTCACCAGTTGAGGCTACAGATAGAGCTGTCAACTCATGGTCCAATCACAGTCAGCCATCCAGCCAATCGTCCATCCACAAGCTTCAGGACCTGTCACACTATGTATCATGCCATTCCGCGGGGTAGTTAGTCCCCAGGCTATCCGAGATGAGCTGCCTGAGGCTCTAGAGTCTGCCGGATCACCTTCCCCGAGTCGAGTCATCCGGCGACTGGCATTGAGGGGTCGGTCGAGGCCTTATCCATGACGTTGCCTGTCACCAATCATCATTGAGACAAATCGTTGATAGGTTGATAGCTTGATCAGACGTGAACAGATGAGCTCTACTGTTGACTGCTGGGAGGCTGGGGCCAGGCAGCGAGCCGGAACAAGGGACAAACAGCCATTCAGCACAGCATTATCCCTCACTACAGCAGTCACGACAGTCACCACCAACCAGTACGACAGCAATGTGGAAACCATTGTGAATTTCGCAAAAGCACAGTGACCATCCTCCAGCTACCCACTGCACCCGGGTATGAAGCGATCATCAACCAGCGGTTCCACGTCCTCGCGCCAGGCCGGCCCGTCCAGGTCGGTCCAGGCACTCGTGAAGGCCTTCTCCGGCTTTCCACCCATGCAGCAGTGCTTTTTTTTCCTTCCTGCCTCGAGACGACTCTTTGGTACAAGGCGCGCAACGGAAAAACAAAAGAAGAATGATGTGCCATGCAAGATATCCGGAGACCCCAAACGCCCCTATTCTGGGTGCCCCATCTTCTATCTGCAAAGAGGTTTTTGGTAGTGTTCGCAACGTCGGTTGTTCTATCCGTCCATGTCGAGGTTGTTGATTTGCAGATCCGAGATGACCACCATTCGATGAACCGTAAGAGTCATGAGTACCCAAGGAGATAAACCGCCGTGAAGCAGTTTACTTCCGTCGGAAAGAGCAGCCCTCGGTCAACCGAGCCTTACCACCAGTAGGCTGGCAGAGGACGGTGGTGCATCCCTGGCAGATGACGACGGTCTGGGCGTGCGAGAAGACGGTGGTGATGGTGAAGCAGCCGGGGCACTTGACGTCCATGAAGAAGGATCGAGGGGCGGGGACGAGGGTCTGACGAGCAATGTTAGGTCGATTGTCGAGCATGTGAAGTTTTGTTGTTGCTATCGTACCTTGAGCTTGTGCTTCTTGGCCTCGCTGGCCGCGGAAGGGTTCAGAAGATCAACGGCGAGAACCTGGGAGGCGGAGAGTCAGCCAAATTGTTCCATCATCGTGTTTGCCCGCCCTGGTCTGTTGGTTGCGTCGTCGTAGTCGTCGATCCCGAGTTTCGTGAATTTGACACTTTTGCCACGGCGGCCGCACGCATCCTCTTGTCCAATTTCCTTCTTCCTTCACACACACGTGTCCATCGTCCATCGCTCGTAGTCGGGTCCATCGTGGGAAAACATCAGAAAGAAGCAGTCGCTTACCATCTTGGCTGATTTTCTCGAGAAAGTCTTGTCGGTTTCTTGCGAGAGTGGGAAAGCTTGACGAAATCCGGGAGCAGATTTGAGGCTCGCAAGAGTGGGTGGGAGGAGGTAAGCGAGGAAAAGTTCGGTGGCTCTGAGGGGATGGGCTCTCCTTTGCCTCTGGGCGGAATTTTTCGTCCAAAGGGGATTAGCGTGCTAGGGTTTTCGTGCCCAAGCCACGTGACGAAAATTATCCCCAGGCCACCGCCCGGCCGGTCTTGTCGGTGCAACATAGCGCCGATATGCTAGCTTTATGCACGCAATATTTCAGCGGGGCTTGTGCACACCGGCCAGTTATGCGCGCCGTTGAGCTGCCTGACGTCGTACGTAAGGCCGTGACTGAGCCTCGTCAAGTTGCAGGCTGCCATTTTCGATCACTACAAATTGTTGCTGGAGGCTTGTTGTAATATTGGGTTACTCTCATTTACACATTAATTGCATTCGTCATGGCCGCTCCTTCAGAACAGCGTATTGCTGTGCCCATCGACGACCCCAACGCCGACACAGAATGGTCTGCAATTGCTTGCTACCCCTCCATGACCCAGCTCTAACCCCGCCATAGGAACGATATCCTTCGGAAACATGGTGTCATTCCTGAGAAGCCGCCGAGCCCGACCCCCATGATCGAGGAGGCCATTGTCGAGGGTCGAAGATTGGCACATGAGAATCGCTTGGAGGGAAAGGACCTGGACGAGTTGGACGAGCTTGAGGATGACGAGGATGAGGCGTTTCTCGAGCTGTACCGCCAGAAACGCATGGCCGAACTGAGCAGTCTCCAGAAAAAGGCCCTCCACGGAAGCGTATACCCCCTCTCCAAGCCCGAGTACCAGCGCGAGGTCACAGACGCCTCCAAGAACGGCCCCGTCTTCGTCAACCTCACCTCCTCCATGGGTACCAACGTCGAGTCCAGGGTCTTGACCGAGCTCTGGAGGCAGGCCGCCAAGGAGTACGGCGAGATCAAGTTCTGCGAGGTCCGGGCGAGCCAGGCCATTGAGAACTACCCCGATCGGAACTGCCCGACCATCCTGGTGTACAAGAACGGCGACATTGTCAAGCAGGTCGTGACTCTGATGACCATTGGTGGTGTGCGAACCAATATGCAAAAGATTGATAATCTGTTGGTGGAGGTTGGCGCGGTTCCTGACACGGATATGCGTGTGATCAAGAGGAGGCAAGCCGCAGAGGACGCCGAGGAGGAGCGCCTGGCAGGAAAGAGCATAAGGACGGGAACCGCTGGGAAATCAAGAAATGTCGACAGCGATGACGATGATTGGGATTAAGGATTGCGTAGGAAATCATTCTGATCAATCTGGTCGAGGATCTGGAATTAAAGTACGGTCCCTGCCCAATGTCCTATGTCCCTTACTGAACTATCTCCATAGCCATATCGTAAGGCACTTGCATTGGTTAACAGAACGCCTACATAGTCTGGGCTCACGTCAACGTATCACAGCTCATATTCGGCTTGAGCCGAGTCACACCCTGTTCCGGAAGCTCAAGGAGCGACGGCATGGAATGGGGAGCTTGTCGTGAGTTGCTGTGGTGCAGCAAGTTCCTCGATAAGATGGTATATCGACCCAATACCAGCTCGGCGGAGGCAGCGCGCCCTGGCCAAGCACGCACGAAGGAACACACACAGCCAATCGCCAAGACATCGCACAGATAGCACTCTGCTTTGATGTAACTGTCAAAAGCGGAGAGGAAATTCCAGTCATAATCTCGAGTCCATCAAAATATACCAGATGTATTGTCCCACGAATGAGGCATTCATAATAAGATCCCCAGAGTGACAATACGAGTCGCATGAAAGGCGGTTAGCCGTAACCGCACGAACTCGACGCAATACTCGTAAAGGCTGCGTAGCTATAAGAACATAGTCACCACGTTGGGACCCCTTGATGGACATTCGTCTAATATAACCCTCGCAGTACCAACAAACCCAGCCGTCCAATTCTCATAGATCACACCCCTCCGAAGATCGCTGCATGTCATGTCGCGTAGCCCCGGGACGTTGCTGGCGATCGCCTTGATATAGCTCTCAAGATGATGAACGTGAGCGGGTAAGTCGTACTCGAGATGGCCATCCTGGGTGCTCGCGCAAAGGATGGGTCTCTTGGGCCGAGTCCATTCGAGGTGATGAGAAGGTCTCGTTGCCATGGTCTCCCTCAGTTGATCTAGCGAGGTTGCATCGACTGCTCCGGTGTGAATTGCCCAGCGGAGTAGCCAGTGGATGACACACAGACTATGGTACTGGTCGAAAGGTCGCTCAGTGAAGAGGCAGACTACTTCGTCTTGGGGGTCGCGTCTAAAGCCAGGTATTAGTTCACCCAATGCCATGTTCACGTTGAAAACAAGCAACATACCTCTGCCCATTGCGGTGGGCAATAGTGATGCGCGCGGAAAGCCGACCATCAGTGTAATTGGGGTCCCTCTTGATTAACACGTGCTCCTAGCGCAGGCATGTTTGTTCGGATCCTTCAGGAGCGGCGATGTTGCGTGCCCTGGCACCGGTCGACTTCAGCAGTAACATGGTCAAGACTTCGAGGCAAGTCTTGGCACCGATTGAAGCTCTGACTTGTCGTTCATTTTGTAGATAGTAGAACACTAGTAGCGAGACCGTGCTGCTTGTAACAAAAAGGACGGTGCCTCGAGCCTTGGTGACCCGCGTCACCCACAAGTAGCCCGACTTTCTATTGCTCGTCAGTCCCTGTAGTATCGTAAAGGATCCGAAAATGTTGCATACTCTCCATCTGCATCATAGACCTGGAGCCGGATTTCCTGTGGGTTCATCATGAATCGGTGGTTGGCAGTCTGGGTAAAGAGTTGGAGATATCTCGAGGGAGCAGAGCTTGCGTTCGAAGAGGAGAGGAAGAGAGAAGACAGGAGCTGAATGAAAGAAGAAGAAATGTGAGGAAGAAAGTCACAAGGATATTGACAGCGGGACTGAGGACTCGGCAGTGGTCCTTAGTAACAACCGTGAGAGGAGGAAGGTGCACCTCCAAGCGAGAAGGTAGAAAGGAATGCACCAGGGCGGGATGAATATCAGATCGTGCGGTTAGATTCAAAACGCGATAGGCACACCGCGATGAGGAAAAAGAAGTGTGCGGTGCTCGCCAGCGACAAACGACGTTGTTGGAAAGGTGAAGTCGCTCTTGGTGCCCGCGCACGGTTCTGGTTACCTGTATGTGGCTGATGAATCACGGAGCGAGAGTTCGCGGCGACGGGATGGAAAACAAGTACCTACCTACCTATCTGCTCCCTGTTTTTCTCCAGCTCGGCATAGGATAGGCCATGCCAGCAGTGATGGCAGTGATGGAGGATGATATCGTAAACCTTGGGCACCCACTAGGGGTTCAATGAGTGGGCAAGTGCACCTAGATCTGATCAATTTAGCATGGAAGTCACACGTTGTTTCGGCTCGCAAAGTACAAGCTTCTGGTGCCATCTTGAGGGTTGGGTAGCGATGTTACACGAGCTTTGACCGTTGAGTGGTTCAACGCGACAACCCCAGGTTTTCAGTATAGAGGCACGTGCCAGTCGATGAGGGGTCATTTCTCATCATCACGGACACCAACCATCAAACAAGGCCAGAAAAAGCACCCTTGCAACATCAATTGCAATCGCCGTTATCTGATCATCTTATCAATCCGTAGTCTCCCCGTCCCGTCCCCCGAGTGCTCCTTCCCGCCAGGGGGTCTCGGAAGTTCGGACCCTGAAAACCATTCCTAAGGGTGTTGGCACGTGCACTCCGGCAAACGTGCAGCTCCGTGCGTCAGTGGGGCACGAACCCTGGCCTTTCGTCGTCACTCGGCGTCGCGCTCCCTGTTCACGCTGGACAAGAACCCAGCCCAGCCCAGCCGCTTCAATTCTTTTACTTTCTGCGTCTTATCGAGTATTTATTCTTTGTCTGGCTTGTATCACTTCTTGTCCGAGTCATCTACACCTTTTATTTTCCGTTACAATGGCGTCAGAAGAGTTGACCTTGCCCCGCCTCCCCGCCGTCTCCTGGGACGAGCACTCTCAAAGCTTCTCCAACAACCCTCGCAAACGCGTTCGCAATTCCGCCTCAAAGCACGCGCCATCTCCCGCCTTCAACAATTCTAGTGACCCGGCTATCTTCTCCAGCGATGATGATCCGGCCTTGGACAATTATGTAGAAGGCAGGCGCAAGAAGCGCTACGTCGGTTCTTGGTTCCAGCAGCACCCTACCTCTTCTGACTCGACCTTTGGCGACGATACCATTCACGTCACTAAGCAGAGGCGCGCCTGGACGCGACAGGCAGACAGTGGAGTGTTTCTCCCCAGTGATGGAAATGAGAGCGACGATGTCATGGATCTTCCTGAGCCCCCGACGCCGCGGCTTCCGCAGCTCAATCGCGTCGTGCGCCGCGTCTCCAAAGCGGAGCAGGTGGCTCGCGACAAGGTCCAAGCCTGTCTCGACCAAGGCGAAGAGACGGTTGACTTTTGGTCAATGGGACTGGAAGATGTCTCCAATGATACCATTAGTCCTTTGTCACAGTTCACCTGCATCCCCGTCGTCACCAAGGATGTCGCCTTTGAGCAAAAGGATCCTGAGCTCAAGATCTACATGGCCATGAACCGGCTGACACGGGTTCCCGGCGCCATCTTTGATCTCACTCATCTTACCATTCTTAGCCTTCGCCATAACAAGCTCACTGAGCTTCCGCCGGCAATTGCCAAGCTTCACCATCTCAAAGAGCTCAACGTTTCACAGAACCGGCTGCGACATTTGCCTGCGGAACTGCTCGATCTGTTCTCGTCAAGCAATGACCTCCGCACTCTCGTTGTCCACCCCAATCCATTCTGGCAACCAGACCAACAGTTGGATCAGGCCTCTGAAGACCAACCTGATAGCCTGCTCTTTTCTTACACACAAGAATCAGAGCCCTCGCCACTGCCCCATTTGGTGAGCAGAGCGTTGGGCCGTTCTCCCTTGCAACTCTCCAACACGACAGGCAGAGTTGTATCCGAGTTCAAGTTTCCCACAGACCACACCAAACACATTCTTCCTGTCGATGATTTTGAGTCTGACAGCTCCACATCCTCTCCCGTCTCCGCCACCGCCGACTCGTCACAACTCCAAGCGAGTCGCGTCCCGAGTCTTCTTGAAACAGCCCTCCGAGCCTGCTATCACAGCGCTCAGCTCCCAGAGATGCCATACTACATTCCCGACGGCCTCAACCATCTCCGGAAGCTTCTTGAGAGGGCACAGCGACAGAGGGATGCTGGTGGCTTCACCTGCTCGCGATGCCGCAATGTCATGGTTATCCCGACCATCGAATGGGTCGAGTGGCGGGAGATTCGGACTTGCAAGGAAGTTGGTCCAGAGGCCCCCTCCGTCGTGCGTATGACGCCGCTGAGTATGGCCGAGGGTGAGAGAACTGTGCCCTTCGTGTATAGAGGATGCTCATGGCGATGTGGTCCGGGAGATATGGATAAGGCAAGCTGGGGCTTACCAAATGGGAATCTTGTTCCATTTTCAGCAGATGATTTAAATGTTTAAGCGTAACTGGGTTATGGCGTTTTTGAATAGGGCAGATTGAGCGTTTGACATTTATTTGATTTGACATTAATCTCTTGGTTGCACTTAACTCTACAGTGACATTACGTGGCTCGTGAGTGAAGAATGACGAGCTATCAGGACTCTTCAGTCAAAGCCTCAGCACCAATTCATTTTTTCTATGCTGGCATCTTTCAACAGCCTTCATCATGTGAGTAAGAGAGGTTGCAAGGCCTCTATCAACAAGGATGTTTCCGATATAGGAGAAAGCTCAAGATTACAAGAGATACACCACCTACGTACGCCCCCAAGAAACACTCGACTTGATCTATCACCGTCGACTTACACGGCAAGGCATCATCCCCTGTCATGTTGGCTGCGGCTCTTACACGGGCTGGGGCGCGCATGCATGGAGCCCGCCCCATACCTGGGACGCCACGCATTAGTTTCCCGGTCCGCGGAGATTCATCCTCGATGGCATATCCAAGATATGCAGCGCTGTCTTGGCTTGCAAGGGGTGATATTTGCCGGCAGGGGGGGGATATATTATCTTGCTTCTCGATGCGGGATTTGTAATCTGGAGGGCTGCCGTTATTATCCGGGGGCAGTGGTTGATTCCGGGAGTCTTGAGCTCTCTTAGAGGTCGTTGAAGACGTTGGCGGTGAGCTCCGAGGGCGGTGTAGAGCTCGTACGATGTCGATGAGAACAATGTTAGCATTGGTATGTCGCAGGACAGTCGTTCTCAGACAGTATGCGCTCTTATCTAGAGCCTTGGGTTCCTCCCACTTCAGTTATAGTGCGTCTAGGCCGGTTCCCATCACTTAATGTCCACTGGCTCGATGTTGGTGGCACGGCGACTCGCCGCAACACCTATCTGCCATCACTCGACTTATCCAGCAATATATAGCAGTCATCAACATGGATCATGACCTTTTCAGTACCCCATTATTCTCGTATTCATCAACTCGTCGGCATGAAACACACAGGACAGCAGTCCTCAAGTAGGAACAATTGCTTGCACTCGTAATCGCCGAGTCGGCATGAGTGATCCCTCAATCTCGAACCATGTCGCCTAGGTTGCTTTTCTTTTTCCTATTCCCAATACGGTTATGGCTGTAGTTTTGCGAACATATACCCTGCGCTCTTCCTGGGTATCTGAAAAGCGTCTGCTGGTAGCTGACTCCGCTCTATCACATATGCTTCCCGTCATCGTCTTCTTTGAGCTTCATCCTCTCCTCCATCATTCTTCAACGCTGGTCTATATAGCCTTTGTAAACCACATTCTTTCTAATTATTTGGGGATGAGCACCCCTCCGAGTTGTGAGGTAAGGGAGTCGATCAGAACAGGCCCCGGCAACCACTTGGAAGCAAGAAGACTTCGGGCTTTATAAACAGCAAGACAAGGTAAGAAATAACGAATCAAATAACACTGATTGTTCTATTTTTTGTGGTGCACTGCGATTTGATAACTCCTTTGTTCAGGAGGTTCATCATCCTTCACGCTCTCCGACATCGAGAGACCATTCCACTTCACAGATCATGGATGGGCTTCTTCTCATATCACTTCCTAGTAGAGCGCACTGGCCATCAGAATAAGCCATGAGCTATCACGGGTTACTCATACGAGCGTGGTGTTCCAAGGCAGATACATGCAACTTGAGATCTTCAGCATTTCGAACTGGTAACCAAAGCCCATGAGGCTTGTCGGTGCTCACGAACTCTTGGGGTCATGAAGAACCTTGATGGAAGGGGCGTGCATCGAGAAATTGGATACTTGAGTTGAACACCAGGGATAAGCTGCGTTAAGAAACCCTCTATGCGTCGGCAGTGCAGTTTGGGAGTTGTGAGAAGTTTGGTGGAGGACACAAAGTGACGGCTGAGTTACATGGCACATCGTTGCAAAAGGTCCCGACTTGGAGCTATCTACACTAGTATATACTATCGCAATGGAAAATGGAGGATAGGACATGCCAATGCGGGAACAGAATAGACTGAGAGTACGGAAATAATGCAAAAATGAGGTGGTATCTTCGTACAGGTTAACAAGGCGCACCACCCATGCAACCACGAATGGAGACATTACAGTAACTGTAGGGCCCTCTCCAGCATAGAAACGTCCCGAGCGCGCGACCAAGGGCCCAAAAAGATGAGAAGATCCCACAAGAACGAAAAGAAGAAAAAGAAAAAGGTTACTGGACGATGCTTCACAGCGTCCCAAATTCAGACGAAGGTTTCCCAAAAAAGAAAGGTCGCGGGGGGAGTCGAACCCTCGCTGGCGGAATCAGAATCCGCAGTCATAGCCGTTAGACCACGCAACCGAGCTTTGAACTTAACTATGGTTGATCAAGATACAATTAAGTACTGTTTCTGTCACTCCGATGGAGACGAAGTTTGCGCCAAACTCCACTGTCCCCGATGTTTGGGCCAATGGAAACCCACATCTTCAGCCCTATCACAAGGCCAACCACCAACACTTCCTCGACAAACACCAGGTATCACAGCTGTCACGCTCTGTTCCACAAAGTTGCGCCTTTCGAAGTTCCTAGTTTTAGGGCTATTTTAGTCCCACTTCTTTGCTAGGAGACTATTATCTTACCTAGAATAATCCATCCATATTGCCTTATACTCCCGAGATTAGATTGTCCCAAGCAGGCTCCCTCTTAGTGCGACTCACCGTGGCAAACTACAGTGGGGGGCAATAAGTATTTGCTCACCTAGAGGTATCACGCTATCCTATTTAGGTTAGTATATACTCGCCGCTTTAAGCTAAAATTTCTAAAATATTTAAATAAATTCTAATTAATTTATTATTAAAGAAAATCTTAAAAAGACTCTATATTTAAGCTAGAGATTTATTAGGCTATTTATTATACTTCATCCTATCTTCTAAAAAGCTTTATATTCCTTTTTAGTATTAAGATCTCATTTTAGGTTAGGGTTAGGGATAGGGTTATACTAAAGCGGCCCTAGAAGCACCTAGAGGTGAGCAAATACTTGTTGCCCCCTACTGTATCACATACGACCATAGCTCGTAGAGAATACGGGGTCCCGTTCGCTCCCCCAGAGTCAAGCTGCGAAGCGCTGGATTAGTAGTTGGGTCGGTGACGACCAGCGAATCCCCGGTGTTGTATGTTTTCTTTTGCTCTTTTTTTGTTGTGCTCTTCTCTGATTCCTCTTTGCTGGAATCAACATTCGATGTCCAGGAAGAGGTGAGCCTGTGGATATCTACTTGGTACATATTGAGAAAATTGAGACCTGTTGCTCATAGAGTGAGATCATTCTTCGGATTTATAGAACATAGAAGGGCCTCCTTGGCCCGTCCCTGCTCTAACGCCAGAGTCCCTTGTGCATTGACTTGACCTTGTGCTAGGGCTGAATTAAGTCCCTTCTAATTGCGTATATGCTTAATCCTCACGCTGAATTACAAGCTATGGATATATGTCAAGTGGGAAGCTAGGTCGGTGTATAAAATATGCTCCTTGCTACAAAGGCAATGCCACACATCATTGAATTCCAACTTCATGGAGACAACCATCTGAGAAGTGCTGAGATCCATCGTTTGTGGGGATTGTTGTTCGGATTTACGGAATAAGAGAGTTTCCACCAGAATATCAGAACATATATATACCCGACCTGCTTGAAAAATGCCTAAAGGCTGTGGATATTTCCCCCAAGCCTTGCTCGCAGCTGAAAAGTAAATAGGATATTGTTGGACATCCAAGTCGAAATTCCATTTCTCGCTGAAACTCTAGGGTAGCTCGCGCCGAACTCCACCTGGTGTCCACCATCAACCACCAAACCTCTCATTGGACACATCAACTCTGCCATGCCTGAAGAGCAGCAGAACAAGAGCACCGTCTTCCGCTGGCTCCTCATCTTCCTCGTCCCGATCATTTTCCTCGCCTTCTGGACCTATAGACCAAGCAGCAGCAGCACGTCAGACGAAGACGACAAAATGTCCATCGCCCCGCTCGTCTTCCCCGCGGCCTCGCGCCACACGGCCACTGTCATCTTCGTCCACGGCCTGGGCGACACGGGCCACGGATGGGCTTCGGCCGTTGAGAACTGGCGTCGTCGGCAGAGGCTGGATGAGGTCAAGTTCATCTTGCCTCATGCGCCTCAGATCCCCATCAGCGTTGTGAGTTGGAATGTCTTATGTTGGGTTGGGGGATTTAGAACTGACGGGGGCTTAGAACATGGGCATGAGGATGCCGGGGTGGTTTGACGTGGTAAGTCTTCTTGTCACCTTAAAGACAACCTTCTCACATCATGTAGAAGCAACTTGGCGGCGACGTCAACACCCTCGTCCGTAACGAGGACACCGAGGGCATCAAGCGAAGCGAGGAGTACTTCCACAACCTGATCCAGGAGGAGGTCGACTCCGGCATCCCCGCGGAGCGCATCGTCCTCGGCGGCTTCTCGCAGGGCGGCGCCATGTCCCTCCTGTCAGGCCTCACCTGCAAGAACAAGCTGGGCGGCATCGTCGGCCTCTCTTCGTGGCTGCTCCTGTCGCAGAGCTTCGCGGGCATGGTGTCGCCCACCGACGCCAACCGGCAGACCCCCGTCAAGATGTTCCACGGCGACGCGGACCCCATCGTCAACGTGCAGCGGGGCAAGCTGAGCGCCGACTTGCTTAAGGAGCTGGGCTACGACGTGGCGTGGAAGACGTACCCGTAAGTTTGACATGTCGTTGAGTTGGATACATGCTGACTTCGTATATAGGGGTATGGGACATTCTGCTTGTCTCGAGGAGCTGGACGAGGTGGAGGCTTTCCTGCGCCAGCAGCTCCCTCCCAAGAACTAGACGAATGTTAGACGGCGTACTTGAAAAGTAGACTTGAGCTTCTAGACAACAGCTAGAACAACCATCAGCAATGGTTCAATTCTAGAATGAACAATGTCAGATGGACCAATCATTGCCCCGTCATACTGCCGCGTGGCCGTAACCTTGTGACGGTACAACCTCTTGATGCTCAATGACGTGCGTCGCCAATGCCGCGTGGTACCTACCTAGGTACTTACGGACCGCCAAGTGCCCTAGCCTCCAGCGGATTACAGTGGGGTAGGTCACCTCCATCATCCCCCCCCCGGTTCCATCTCCAACCGTTCGCCGGCGCCGGCTTCACCTCGTCTCCGAAACCTTCCCGTCTATCATATGCTCAATTCGATTCATCCCATCCCTCACACACACACACACTCTTTCCCCCATCATCCTCCAGCCGAGCTATGCTCCTCGCCTCGGTGAGAGCCCGTCCGTCGTCGTCAAGAGGCCAGCCAGCCCTCGAGTAAACAACCCAAAAAAACATGGCCTCGGAATACTCTCGCCCTGCGTCGCCATCGCAGCTCCCGCCCGTCCCCGGATCTCCCGTATACTCGATCGCGTCCACGGCGAACCCCCTCTCCCAGTTCAGCCTCCCGCTCCCTCCCCCCCCACGACCCGCCCACGCCGTCCTGACAAA
>JABFEX010000567.1:0-38385 GCA_013623515.1 Fusarium illudens | reverse complement strand
GATGGGGGATGGGGGATCCACGAGGAGGCCTGGAAGGGAGGGGCCATGGATGGGAGAGTGAATACATGTAGGTAGGTGCGTGCCGAAAAAGGTACCGCGAGGTGACACCTGAGCAGAGATTCAGGTGTACCTGAGCGACCGAGGAATGGTGCCCCGTCTCTGGAAGCGACATTGTTGATCTTGATCTAAGGGGAGATGCGATCCGTCCATGGATGGGATGGATAGGTAGGGTTGCAGAGCTTAATTGCTACCACGCGGCGGCCAGGGGAGGTCCTCCTCTGACTCGGGCCACCCGCCAGGAACGAACCAAGCAGACGTCGGGCGCAAGAGATGCACGGCTCGAGGTCATGACAGTCGGGGCAAAGTCAAAAGCATCGAATACCTCGGCCCAGGTATCGCCAAGTAGTGAGCGACCTTGCAATCGGGCGACACAGGCGCGGCATCCATGGCACGTACCACTCTACCACTCTACCACTCTAAGCAGGTTGCCCGGCGTCGGGTACCTAGAGGTGTACAGTACCTACCCAGGTATGGATGGAGGGAGGAGCTCCATGCCTTGGCCATTGCCGGCAGCAAATTCCACTGAGAGGCTGCTGATAAAGTGCTGTGCTTTTCTCATGGACTCTCTCAATCTCGCTCCAATCTAAACCCGCTCTTTATTACTACCTCGCCGTGTGTGAATCCCCATGTCCACGCCAGCTAGGTACGAGATCCATTGATTCGCAGCAAAGAAAATTCAAATCCCAAAATTCCATCAAAAGATACGCCCAGCTAGTTAGCCCGCTTGCAGGCTCCATCCATATCATGCACCAAGAGGGCCCATGCTCCGCTCGGGCTCAGGGTCTCTCTCTCTAGTGAGGTCGGAGGAGAGCTATCGTTGCTTTTTCCGGATAGGTTGGACCCCCATGGGATTTTCAACAAGAGGATTTCTCTCTCTCTGTGCAGGGGTGTCTTCTTCTCCAGCCTCCAAACTTCTTCTTTGAGGACTCTCACGTGTGTCACCACCGTAGTCCCCCTGGTTAGAGATGCTGTAACGTTGAGTCCTCCGTGACAAGGGGGATCCTTTCATGTGGGTAGGTTGTCATGTTAGTCGGCGCCTTGGACGACAGCCAGCGCGAATACGTAGTCTCTGAAGCTGGCATGGATGGATCGGGTCGTCCACCGACAGAGGTAAAATAAAAATAAAAAGACTACTAGTTGGAAGAAATACCTATGGCTGCCTGCCTTGCCCAGGTTGTTGGTGAGCCATTATGCAACTGGACAAGCGCAAACCCTCCTCCCCTCCTCCCCTCCGTCCATCCCCGCTGCAGTCAGCCAGCCAGCCTGTGGGCGCATCTAAGCACCGAGCCCAGCCCTATCTCCGCCCATCTGTCGAGGGAGAAACACAATGGCGCGACTGTATCGTGTCGTTTGTGTGTGTTTCGCAAGGGCAAGGCCCATCCTCTGATGCGACTCTGGTGGAACCAGGCACTCTCTGTATGTAGATGTATGTATGTACTGTCTCTTGACCTTTGCTAGGTACGTAGTCGTCTCTTCTCTCGTCCTCTTTGCTTATTCGCCGCATATCCGTTGGTAGCACCAACACAAGGTACCTAGTTACAGTACGTACATACCTACGTACGGAGTAATATTCGCGTCATGTCCCTGGAGCGATCTGTGCGTCCTGTCCTCTTCCTGCTGGCCCCCAGACGGTAAACGGCAGATGGAGATGGATGGCAATACGGATATCCCGTACGTACATGATTGCACGGATCCCAGTGCGGCATGCAGTAAGATCCTGCATCTGCTGGCCCTTTCGCAACCGGCAGATGTATTATTAGACGAGCCGCTCATTTATGAGCGGAACGCGGCAGCGGCAGCGGCAGCGGCAGCGGCAGCAGCGGAATGGATGAGAGACTCTGAACCACCTGTCAAAGCTTGCGTGAGACTCGGCTGTGCTGAGTGAGGTTTCATATTCATGTGTGGAGGTAGGTTGTGATACAGCCCTACAAATATACAGATTGGGTGTTGACACCTTCTGACCTTCACTGTAATGCCCTCAACCACAACCACCCAGCCTGCTTGTCTGGAATGTACGGACCTCGCACTTCAATTCTCTACCGCATCCTCAGCTTCAGGTTGCCCCTTTTGAAACCCGATACCACAGACAAAAATATATATCGTGCCAGTATGCTCTTATCTGAGGCGGACTGTGTGTTGGTCCAGAGGGCCTCACTCTACATGAGACCTTGGTGCATTCTACCCAACATTGTCCCACAGACTGACTCCACGAGCAGCAACCACAACATGCCATGAGTTGATCACGAGATACTTACAGCTCAGATCTTCGCATGACTGCAGCTCCAATGATCAGGACATCTCTTTTCTGTGAGAGCAGCTACCGAACAATTTACCCTGGAGGGCTGACCGGGCGATCCATTGATCTGCATATATTCGCCGGGAAATACTCCGTGACACCCTATTAATTAAAGACGCAAGATGCCGCTGCCATCCCATCTCTGCCCCTCTATCTCTGTCCATTGTTCCACTGCGAACTGCCTGCTGCGTACCTACTCTTCTCGGTGAACCGCTGGGGCGAGACGCTGTGTGACGAAGCCACCTCCACTGCGGAAACACCACGAATCCACGAACCCCGCAAGGTTGATGTCAGCTGCTGCCGGAGGAATGATATAGAGAAGCTCCAACATCACGAGTTCAACGTCTCATTTTAGAATTGGAAACTTTCGCATCAGCAAGATATTCGACTACCAAGTTCCCGGTAGCGTACTTATTTGGTGATCGTGAGTATCACGCCCTCTATCCATGGCCTCAACCGCAGTAGCTGACGTCGTGTAGGACAGGCACATACACCTATGCAACAAGAGCACACTCAAACCATCAAGTTGTTAACCCCAATTCAGGACGTCAGCAATCAGCATGACTGCCTCAAACCAGAACCTCCGAGCTTGGTGGAAGGAGAGCTCGGTATACCAGATCTACCCTGCATCCTTCCAAGACTCGACGGGTTCTGGAGTGGGTGATCTCAAGGGCATCATCTCCCGTGTCGACTACCTCAAGAACCTGGGCGTCGACATAGTATGGCTGTCACCAATCTTCAAAAGCCCCCAGATCGACATGGTGCGTTGCTATCCTAGCTCATGGATGCCGACACCATGATCACCTTACATAGGGATGCTAACAACAAGGCAAGGGGTACGACGTCAGTGACTACGAGGCAATCGACCCCCCGTATGGTGACATCTCAGACGTCGATGTCCTCAAGGACAAGCTGCACGAGCGAGGAATGAAACTGGTCCTCGACCTAGTCATGAACCATACCAGCGACCAGCACGAATGGTTCAAAGAGTCCCGCAAGTCTAAGGATAACCCGTACCGTGACTGGTACGTCTGGAAACCTGCCAAATACGATGCAGATGGGAACAGACAGCCCCCGAACAACTGGCAGGGTCATTTCCAAGGTGCCATCTCTCCGTGTTCTACACATCTGCATCTCAAGCTCACACTCCCTTCACAGGAAGCACATGGGAGTACGACGAGGCAACAGACGAGTACTACCTGCACCTCTTCTGCAAGGAGCAGCCGGACCTCAACTGGGAGAACCCGGCGGTCCGTAAAAAGGTCCACGATGTCATGCGCTTCTGGCTCGACCGCGGAGCAGACGGCTTCCGCATGGACGTCATCAACTTTGTTAGCAAGGACCAGGCCTTCCCGGACTCGGACCAGCCCGTCCTCCGCGGCCACGAGTTCTACGCCTGCGGGCCGAGGTGCCACGAGTACCTCAAGGAGATTGGCGACATCCTGCGCGAGTACGATGCCTTTAGTGTCGGAGAGATGCCGTGCGTTCACGATGAGCGAGAGCTGATCAAGGCTGTGCGGTCTGACCGTGGGGAGCTGAGCATGATCTTCCACTTTGAGCTGTAAGTCAACATCCTCTCATCCCGCCTTCTCTCCTCAGCAGAACTGAACATGATGTAGGATGGACCTCGACCACGGCCCAGGAGGCAAGTTCACGCCCAGGGCCTGGAAGCTATCCGAGCTCAAGGCCACCACGGACAAGTGGCAAAAGTTCATGTACGACAACGAGGGCTGGAACGCCCTGTATCTGGAGAACCACGACCAGCCTCGATCCGTCAGCCGCTTCGTCCACGACGATCCCCAGAACCGCGCTGCAAGCGCCAAGCTGATTTCGGTCTTCCTCGGCTTCCAGTCGGGCACGCCCTTCATCTACCAAGGCCAGGAGATTGGCATGTCCAATGTTCCCAAGGACTGGGGCCTGGAAGAGTACAAGGACATTGACTGCCTCAGCCACTGGAAGTAAGTCGGAGAATCTATACGCTAGAAACACCCACCAGCTAACACTGAGCCAGTGTCAACAAGGACAACGCCGATGCCGCAACCCTCGACTCCTTCAAGGTCGAGTACCAGCTCAAGTCCCGCGACAACGCCCGCACCCCCATGCAATGGGACACGACCCCCAACGCTGGCTTCACCACGGCCGACGCGACGCCCTGGATGCGCGTCAACGACAACTACCGCGAGGTCAACGCCGCCTCGCAGACGTCGGACCCGGACTCGGTGTACCACTGCTGGCGCCAGGTGCTCGAGAAGCGCAAGGAGCATGTCGACGTCTTCGTCTACGGCGACTTCCAGCTGGTCGACGAGGCGCACGAAAAGGTCTTTGCGTACTCGCGGCGGGCCGAAAATGGGGACGCCGCGCTCGTAGTGTGCAACTTTGCCGCTGAGACGGTCTCGTGGACTTTGCCCTCCAAGGCCAGAGAGGTGCTGATCAGTCCTACCGGGAGGACCTTGGAGGACCTGAACGGCGGGGAGATTCAGCTTGCCCCTTGTGAGGCCTTTGCGGTTCTCCTGTAATTAGGTACGGGGTATAGAGCCAGAGACAGCATCCAGCGTAGTCCAAACCCCAAACAGCTCCTAGATGGCTCGGAGAATGAACATGGTATTCATGGAGTCGTGACTACGACAGCCACATCTAGCAACATTAGAACCTCTATAGCAATCGCTGCTGCCGCTGAGTGCAGACCAAAGCCGAAACCCTGCATGACATGCCACACCTCGGTGACAGCTGTTTCCTTACATCCGAAGTCGCGTCATACCTCCTCATGTATCATCTCACCGACGGCCTTGCTCTCCTCCATTATCTCCCTCGCCTCTGCGACGGACACATCCATGTCCTCCATGATCAGTTGGACAGCAAGCTCGGCAACCAATACAGACTGAATGAAAGCCGCCGATCCACGTCCGGCAATGACATGGTCGGTCACAGCCTTTTCCTTCAGCAGCTCGCCAAACTCCTCCACAAGGTAATCGCACATGAGCTTACAACCCCGCGGGCCGTAGTACCCGGGGTTCAGGTCGCCCTCCTTCTTGAGCAATCTGCCTTGGCCGGTTTCGACCTTTTCCGCGAGAATGTCACGGAAGTGTGACTTTTTGCCATCGATGACCCTCGACAGGTAGTCTCGGTGATCACCAAACCGGCGTTCCAGCCGTTTCCAGTCAACATGGGGGTAGCCTCGCTCGCGCCATGTCTCCATGGCCGTCTCCTTCTTGTGCTTCCTGCAAAATCTGGTTTGCATCTGCACATTCAACCTCTTTCCCTTGGAGTATTCCTTCAGGGCGGTTTCTGAGACGAGATCACCACACCAAGGGCACTCTGTTACCCTGCTCTCGAGGCTCTCTTTCTCCTCAAGGGAATCATCCTTAATAGATTCCACGTCACTGGAATCCATATCTGAAAAAAGTGGTGGACTCGAGCCATCACCTTCGGCGTCATCCATATCAGTTGGCACTATGAATTGTACACGTTCGATCTTTGGTGGTGCTTTGGCCTTCTTCCGGGCTTGTTTCTCAATTAGTCGTCTGCTCCAGAGTGCTTTTCTTTGTTGTGACGAGCATGATCTCTGGCTGAGATCATCGCTTTGTGAGAGCCTGAGCACCCCGTTCTTGGTTGGCGAGGGGGGAGATTTGTCTCTGGGAATAGGCCTCATCTTGTTTTCTTGTTCAGGGGTATCGAATGAGTCCCCTGGTGCAGTCTTCAGCTTGGCTTTGTTCGATTTCTTGGGGCTACTGAGGGCGTCGTCGTCTGGTAGGGCTTTGAACGTGGCCCTGCTTGACTTCTCCGGGCTGCCTAGCAGCCCAGAATCATCTACGTCGCGGATCACTTTTTGACTGGAAGCTTTTGCCGAGCCTGATATCGAGTCAGTAATGTTATGAGATGTGGCCATTGAGTGCTCAAACCTTTCTTTGTCTGGGAGTCCTGTGATCTCTTTGGCACCTGTGATCCTTGCGAACCCCGACTCTTTGAACCATACGTCGTCTTGGACTTTCTCGTCTTGGTAAACCCATGTTCGTCATTGAGGTAGCTGGCTGAGCTCGGGGCGCTTGTCTTTGCTGGGACACATTCTTTACTACTGGCGAGCCTCCTTCGCTTGGTGCTGGAGGATGATCCTTCGTCGGTGTCTTCAACCGCTTGGTGTTTCCGGTCTGACCGACTGGAGGCCTGTCTACTGCTCCTCCGAGGTGTATCGTTGCCTGTGGAGGGAAATTTTATGCGCTTGATATCGCCTCGATCTGGCGTATCTGGGTCAGAGTCCTCACATGCCTTGGCAGGAGACTGGCGCCTGGTGCCGTTTGGTACTAGTCTTAGTGAATCGGCCTCAGGGATGTCATCCTCATTGTCGGAAGATGCTGGCGGGGCGTTGACATCTTTGACGACCTCTTCAACCCCGGGCCGGGGTTTGCCTCCGACTTGACTGAGAAGCGGCCGGGGTCTTTGCAATTTACTCAGGCCAACCATTCTGGCACCGGACTCCCCTGGCCCGTCTTCCTGAGAAAGGTGATTCTTGTGGTGGGAGGATGCAGAAAGGCTACTTTGATATTGCTGCGGCGGATGTGGCACTCCTGCCTCGAGGGATGAGGCTGTCGATGCCTTGGCCGGTTCTGTGGAATGCACGAGAAGAAGAAGAAGTGCAGTTGATAGCGCTTGTAGAAGAGCAAGACGATATAAGAAAGAGCAAGATAAACGGAATGAAAAGCGACCCAACGTGTGAAGACTTGAGTTGCAGGGGGTTCATTCACTCAAGGCGTTGAGATCCATTCATGCATTATTGAGGGAGGTTCACGTTTAGTCCGTTTGCTGGGGACGCGTAGACGCGGTCCAGGCAATTCAAACCCCCGCTTTGTCCAGGCTGAGCATTGTCAAAGGACCTTAGAAGTCTTAGCGTGCTGCCAAACACCCGCTGAGTAGCTGGCATTAGCGCTGTAGGTGCGCTAAAAGGCCGCTGCGGGTCAGAGCTCCAGGGCGCCTCCTGCACGGGGGGACCTCCATGGATAGGTACCTACCTAGGTGGTCCAGGTCCAATCTGAAAGGGGGAACTTCCGGGCCGTTTGTTGACTGCGCGACCACCTCTAGCACCTGGCCTTTGACATGACCCTCTGGACTTGGGGCGCATCTTGATATACTGATCTGCGCGTCTATCTTGTCAACTGCTTTGAAGCCGAGAACGTTGCGTACTCGTTGCATCCTCTGACAATGGCCCTGAACCGGAAGTATGCGGCCCTTCCAGATTTGGTCAGCTCCTAGAACCACCACCAGCTGCCTCTCCTTCTAACTGCTGGCCACCTAGGATTCCGCTCCAGATATCTATGAAACCCCCGAACTCACAGACGACAACTCCACGGTTCCTGTGAGCCTGCCCATATTGCCCTCTGTTTGGCCTTGTCCTCACAAGCTTTAGACCACTGCCGCTCGAACCCACTCCGATGATGAATTCTACGATGTGGAAGACGATACTCCTGGCATCTCGCGATCCCGTTTACGAATAAACGAAGCTCGATCCCGCTTTCTACCTGCAAACGTCGACGCCAACGGTGTGGACTTTTCGGACCGAGTTGATGGGAAACGAAAGTCATATAAGGCTTCCAGTCGAAGACAACGCATTCTCCAGGACGGCACTGAAGAGCTGGGCGACCTTTCCGATGATGACGATGAAGAGAGCCTGGAGCGGCGCATTGCTCGCCTCAAGCGTGAGGTAGAAGAAGCAAAGGACGAATATGTGAAGCGGAAAGCGGATGCCTCAGCGCAGGCGGATACCGATGCGACCAAAGGCGACGACAGGCTGACCTCACTGAGCCAAGTCCTGGATGAGATATCCAAACCCACAGGACGTCGAGTTGCCTCGCACGCCACCAAGGCCGTCTCATCTGTGAACCAGGAAGAGAAGCCCGACCTACTGGCAGGAGACGACGCCACGTACACTGTGACATACGCACCAACATATGAGCAGAGCCACGCTCTGGCCAAGGCAGCTGACTTTGACCGTCGGCTGTTGATGCTGGAAAAAGGCTTGGGGATCAACGCCTCGCTGCTGTCGGAAGCTGACGTCAATGGGCTTCCACGAGCAGTTCTGCCCACTTTGGATTCTATGAATAAGCAGATTTCCACACTTGCTGAGGCTTCTACAGCCAACCTCGACACTATAAGCCGACGAGTGCGGACCCTGGTCCAGGAACAAGACAAGCTCAACGACTCCCGAGAGAAGGCCAAGTCGCTGAGGGAGGAGCTTGGCCGGAACGCCCCCACAGCTCCAACCGAAGAATCTGAGCAAGAAGCCAAGATCAACGCCCTTTACGGTATCTTGCCTACGATCGAGAATCTAACTCCAATCCTGCCGCCCCTTCTGGATCGGCTGCGATCCCTGAGAGCAATTCATGCGGATGCCGCAACAGCAAGCGATACGCTGAGCCGCATCGAACAGCAGCAGACAGAGATGGCTGCTGAGCTGAAGCAGTGGAACGAGGGACTCGTGAAGATTGAGGCGGCCATGAAGGAGGGCAGCGTCTCCATCGAGAACAACAAGAACGTCATGGAGGAATGGGTGAAGGACCTTGAGGAGAGGATGGAGGATTTATGAATAATGATGCATTGGTCAGATACCCTATCAAACAATTTTGTGCCAGATCAGAGAGATATCAATGGAATTGATCTGGTAATAGCTCAGAAGCTGCCCCTGATGCCGTGAACTAGGTAGGTATGTGATGCTATGGATGCATCCATTCTAACATGCCTCTGAAACCAGTCAACGCCACAGTGGCTGGTGCTGCCTGACGTTCGGGAGCCCAAAGCTCGGGCTACCGGACAAAGATTGTTCCACTCGCCAGACCCAACCGCACGCCGCTTCGGTTGCTGTGGTGGGGTAAGGGCTTGAGCACACGAAAACCCTGACAATCTCACCAAAAAGTTCACCCCAATCAAGCCCCAATCTCCAGCTCACGTCCGCGACCACTGACTATCCACCAACTTCCTCACAGTACGGCGACAATCCCCGATCCCACGCGCGCGATTCCCATCAGCTCACAGTCCCCAGGTCGAAAAAATGGATGCCTCCAAGCAACCCGTCAAGCTCGTCAAGGTTACCCGAGTCCTCGGCCGAACCGGTGCGTCCCCACGATCCCGAATTTGATCTCAAAATACAACGAAATATCATACACCGACGGAACCCCAATCTGACATGCTGGCTAGGTTCTCGTGGTGGTGTGACTCAGGTCCGCGTTGAGTTCATGGACGACCAGTCCCGATCGATCATCCGAAACGTCAAGGGCCCAGGTACGATATACAGCGAAGCATCTCTCCCCCAGATGCATGCGACTCGGAGGAGCCAGTGAAGAGTGTGGTGCTGACATGCGAGTTTCTTTCGAATACAGTCCGTGAGGACGACATCCTCTGCCTGCTCGAGTCCGAGCGTGAGGCCCGACGATTGCGATAAATGTGCCTTCTGGGGAGCAAGGGTGGTTTCTTGGACGACGGGATGGTCTTTGCATGCTAAGGCGGGCGCGCCTTTGACTGGGACATTGCCTGGGGCTGCGTCACCCGCACTCCAGTTTCATTTGTTAGAAGGAGTCACGGATCTGGCATCGCGAAATCCAGAGCAATTCTTCTGCAGCATGGAATCCGACTACTACGAAAAGTGAATTTTTTTGGGCTCTTTCACGTCCCTCGTCCTCGAGAGCTCAGGCAGCACTTCGTCTTCAATCGATACACGTGTTACGACTTACGTCTACCGCATTGCTTTTTGTTGTTGACATTGCAACAGGGTGCTCGTTATGGGGCCAACATCCTCATTCTTGACACTTGCTGCTGCTTTCGCTTCACTGTGATATCTGGTCACGTGAACACCTCCAACCTCAAATTGGGCGGGGCGGCCAAAACATTTTTTCTTTCTTCATCATTCTTAGGGAACGCAAACTTCTCTCCAGCTCCCACAACTCAATTGGTAAGTCACCTTGTCTTTTATCACACACACCTCTTGGGAATGATGCTTTAATAGCATGTATTACCTGAACACACATTGATGTACCTTTTATCACCAAGATCTCTGACCCAAACTCCTTCACTTAATTGTTGTCAAACTTCATGACTCTTGACAGTTGGCTAACATACCCAAGAAATACATAGACACATCACTTCCGCAATGGCATCAGCACCCAAGCCTCCACCGGGCCATTTCAACGTCCTCTACTTTGCGACTGCCGGCTCCTTCACGGGCAGGGACCATGAAGCCCTGCCCGCAACCATGCCGCTGAGGCAGCTCTTCGCGGAGCTGGAGTCGAGGTATCCCGGCATCAAGGCCAAGATCCTCGACTCGTGCCTCGTCACGGTCAACCTCGATTATGTAGAACTGCCCGGCGAGGAGGGCGTCGACGACACCGTGATCCAAGAAGCAGACGAAGTGGCCATCATCCCTCCCGTCAGCTCCGGTTGAAGGATTATCAGGCGCGTCAAATTGCATGGAAGCTGGCCCGGTGCACCCGTATCTGTGACGTGATCATTTGCCGGAAACCTTCGTAGTTGCGCGAGAACTCGTCTTGCAGAAGCCATCTCCTAAGGGCTCTCGTCTCTCGAGTTCCTCGGCCAACTTCCCGGCAGCAAGGGCTCATATTCGCCCTCTAGCCCTGTCAGAATCCTCCACCACCGATACCTGTGCAGCTGCCACCATCCAGGGTGCCTCTTGTGATAACGTCGGGACCAGCGGACGCCTATCACGACGAGAAAGACCAGCAGGACAAAGACAAGAGTAGATGCGATCGAAACGATGGAGGTGATGCTCGTTATCGACGAGACCTGGCATCCTAGAGGCCGTGTCCGTAGCTCCCATCGTTCCGCCCAGTGCGGACACACATTCTCATCGTACGCCGGCGCCAGCAGTGGGATCCTGTGAGAATTCGGCACGCAGGACCATGTCTGTCGACTTGATCAGTAGGAGCCCTTGGCAAAGGTCGCCATAGAGAAGGGAACAGATCAGAAGGAGGTACCTACAAAGGGACACCAGCTACACTGCTTAGCTGCGAGGCAACCGTGACATGTCTGCTTGGACCAGCAGCGGAGGAAGTGCTCATCCTGGCTCTCGGCCTGAGTCTGAGTGAAGTTGGCACGAAGAGCTTGGATTTCGTAAGAGGATAGCCAAGGAGGATTCATGGTCAGTCACCGAGATGAAAAATATTCAGAAAAACAGTCAATTTCAAGGCAGAAATGTCAATCAGCAGCATGAGGACGAGGCAAAGGTGTCATGGTGGCTTAGTCGTCGTCGAGGCTGATCCAGTGCGGGGAACTCGTAAACCCAAACGACTGACTGACCCCTGCAGAGGAGGGAAGGCGGCTTCTTCAGGGGTGAATAAGCTAAGAAGAGGCAAGGTGTATTGATATGGAAATGCATCATGGTCTCTCAAAGCATTGGCATCAAGTATACAAGAATCATCAACTAATAATACATGGCCAAGTCCCAGAATAGCCAACGCCATCAACTCCATCAAGCCCGCACAACTGCCTCTCTTAGTTGTCGAGACCTCCTCACTCGCTGCTTAGCCAACCTCATCTCTGCATGTCTCCTCCTTGTCTGCTTTGCTTTTGCTTCCCGCAATGGCTCATCGCCCAGGTTCTCGAGCGGCATCAAGTCAGCTAGGAACCGCCGAATGTGTAGTCCAGTTTGCTCGCGAATAAAAGCATCGATCTGCTCATTGCACGCCGCTGAAGCCGCAATGTGCAGGCCCCTCAGAACATCACGATCCATGATTTCACCTCCATCGTACCCCCCATTCGCCATACGGAGGTTTCGCATGGACGATGTCCTCTGAGGCACGTTTGGTCGAGCAGCCCTTTGGCTCGCAAAATCTCGAGACCAGAGAGCAACAGGGCTTTCGATGGCCGGGGAGTCGCCCTGAATTGGTGATGGGCTGGCATGTTCCTCATCGATTTGTCCCTTTGTTGCTGCTGCGTAAGCAGTCCCGACACGCAGCCTGCAGGCATCCCAGAAAGGTGTCGGAGATCTATCCGGTGGTGGCAGATCCGGTAGGGGCTTGAGAGCTCCTGTCATCTGGGAGGGCGGCGGAGCAAGAAGTGCAGCAGAAACGTCTTGATGGCGCCTGGGAGAAGGGTGAGCGAGCGTTGGCTGACTCAATCCCCTTAATGGTTGATCCCTGAAAGGTTGAATTGGTTCAACACTGGCACTTTGGGCTTGAATTGGTTGTTTTGGGTGAGACTTGACCAAGTGAGCCCTGTTCTTTGGCCCTGAGAAAAAGGCAGGCCTCGGTTGTAGCTTCTCCCTCACTGTTTGACCCGTTGCCTGTATTCTGACATTTTTTCGATGGTTGGGCTCCTTTTCACCCTGAGGTGCCATGTTGCGCCATTCTGGAAAAGCCTTTGCTTGAACCTGGGGCATCTTGGACCTGGGCCCAGTCAAAGGCGGCTGTGCCTTGCTGCCAAGAACATACTCTTCAGGCTGTGGCTTCAGCTTTTGTGCAAGCTGAAAGCATCTCTAATCTCTCCACTGGCTGCTATCTTTCGGAAGGCAGGGAACGCAAGGAGGCTTGGGCACCTGCTCGTCAACGGGACTTCTTTGCCCCTGAGACGGAACCTGATCCACCAAGGCATATCTCCAGTCATCCATATCTGGAGCGGCAGTAAAGGAAATTTCCGTGCTCGAGCTCTGACACCCTTCGTTCCTATCCAGTTGACCAGGATGTGGTCGCTTGACATGAAATCGAGACGGTTGGTTTTTGGCAGCTCGAGTTCTGCCGCCTTTGGCTGCAGGAGAAATTGGCCCTGCCTGGTCTTTGGACGTAACAGCGAGCCCAGCAGCTGTGAATTCGGAACGAAAAGGGAGGAGCGCCGATACCGTATTAACTGTTGCGCCTGAGTGAGGCGGCGTTGGTGTGACGGCTGGCAACTTGTCCCTGGCTCCAGACTGCTCGGCATAGCGATGAAGTTCTTGCGTGAAACGATCAAGAGCATCCCTTTGACTTGGAGTTCTAGACTCGTTGTCACAACTGTCTATGATCGGCGATCCAGCCGTTTTTGAGCCATGCTGTTCAAGTGGATCTTCGTTCTTGATTGATAACATCTGCAGTTGTTGCGCAATGTTCCTCGAGATGGCTTCCACCAGCTGGTGGTTTATTCCGTGTGGCTTTGGGTTTGAAGTTACACAGGCCGTGTCTCCAGCAGGTGGCTGAGTGGTGCCTTCGCACAGGGGCAACTTGACATCGAAGCGGTCGTGCGGTTGATCCCTGAAGCCGGGATTGGGCATGTTCTGTTTGGGTGTTGTTGGGGCAGGACTTGCCCGCGGTGTAGTACTTGCAATTCTGGATATATTTTTGAGTGCTGGATCGGATTTTGGTGAGTATTTGGAAGATGAAGGTGAGCATCGAACTGAGAATGAGGCGCGGAGAGGAGGAGGCTGGTGTTGAGCCTCAATGTCAGCTTTGACTGTTGAGTCGATATCCGAATTGATATTCTCAACGAGTTGGCTCGAATCGTATTTGGATGAAGCTGTTTGCGTGGTTATCACGCTCTGAGTGTTGCCATACTGATAAACCAAGGGGGGTATCTGATGGATGGGCGCAGAACTGGCTTGATGCCGGTTTCGCGGTTGCGCACGCGAGAGGCGCCGTGACAATCCTACCACGTGAGGTCGAGAGCTTGTTCTGTCAATGGAACTAAGCCTGAAAGCACGAACGGCACGTGTGCTAGAGGGCGATAAAGAGCTGTGCGAGTTGGTGTTAGATGCTGGTGTGGCCATCTTTTGGCGAGTGAAATATGGTTTCCAAGGGAGGGTATTCAAAATGGAAAAGAGTCGTGATAGAGTCGAATTTCTGTGTCATGATACAGACGTTTAGTTGAAGTTGGTGAGAGGAGAGAGAGAAGTGCGAAGCAATGGAAGGACGATGTTCCTGTAGACCTGCTCGGGAAGGCAGGAAGAAGAGTCCATACATGGCAGGAGCTCTTATGCCCTACCTACCTACCCAGTAAAGATGGCCACAGCTAGCTAACTACCTAGGTAGGTAGGTAGGTACGCCTTAAATGAGCAGGTGTTGCTTCCTTATATGTACCTAGGTTAGTACCTAGGCAGGTCGTTTACCTGACATCCTTGATGCCAGGTGAAGCGTAGACCTCGAGCTGACGTCTTCCTTTCCTCAAGAGGAATTCGATGGCAGCAAAGTCGCGCTTTTCAATGTTCAGGTTCCGTGCAAATTCATTTCTATCGGCAATGTTAGAAATCCATTAGAGATGACTCGATGGAGGTCTGTAGCAGACAAACCTGGCAAAGTTCTCAAAGTGTGAACGAGTGGCCTGCGGCTTCTTGCGGCTCTCACGGAGACAGTTCCGGTAGAGAGCCAGGACCTCCTTCTGCAATCCTGAGAGACGGGCCATGTTGGATAATTATATCGGCCAGGAATTTATGTGCGATTGAAGCAGTCAGTCTTGGTTGTCAATGAAGGATGCTGATGTCATTGAGCTGAAGCTGGGGGCCGACGCTGAGATCATGGATTCATTGTGGGACCGGGGATTTTCGGCTGAATGCCTCCAGGACATCCGATGAACTTGCTCAACGACGACGAGAAAGATCTTCTACTGCAGCAAGGATAAACATCTAATAATAACAATTATCGAGCTTTGAGTATAAACTACTATATTTGAAAGCCCAAGAACTGATGAAGTCGAGGGCGGAACTGGTGCAACAGTTCCATGGCGGAATGCTCCTGCCTAGTGAGCGGATCCCTAGCTGCCCGATAGAACATGAGTCCCCTGTAAAGCCAGTGCACTGAGCCCCCCCAGGTGCCTCCATTGTTAACCGCCGGGAACCTCTCCTGGCCATCTCATCTTCTTCCACTTCCATCATCATCAGCAATCGTCGTGGCACTGCCTCACGCCCCCCGACGATCCATCGCTTCAGGCCACGCGCGCCCCCTGTCCTGCCCTGCACGCGCTAGTTAGATTCAGACGAGAGCTGAGACTCCGCCCCAGCTTGTGCCGCTTTGCCCGCTTGTGCGGGAGCTGTCCATGAATGACCAGGCATTTGCGGGCGTGCTGCCACATCCGAGATGCCATTGGTCCAGTCTTGCGCAGGCCTTGGCCTTGCCCAGGACCAAGCTCCATCCCAAGGCATTCCAGCACCTCGCCGTCTTGTCTGGGACAGCGCCTCTGGGGCTGATTCTGGTTCCAACATGCTGCCTGGTCTGCTAGTCAACTGTTGTCTGCAGCGTCTTCTCCACCGTCAGGCCCTCGAGAGAGGCAGATCCGCCTGAGGCTTCCGTCCATGCTCCCATCCAGCCCAGGCCGGGCTCTTACACTGAAGCCAGCCAACCCGAGCTCGACCAGACTCGATTGGGACGCCAACAGTCCTGCGGCCTTGACCGAAGGCCTGCAGGACCAAGGCACTTCTCTACCTTTGCTTCTTTATATAGGTTCCTGTCGCATGAGCAGTCGTTGTTGGCACCCTTGGCCGCTTCTTACAAGTGGTGCTGCTCCTCATTGTTATCAGCACCCACAAACCCTCGCCCTTCTCTTCTCCGCCACTAGACATCTCCCTTTGTATGCCCGCGAGGGCATCTCCATGTTTGCCTCCCAGTGTTGTTCGCCCAGCAGGCACTAGCAAACATGACCTGCTTGAGTCGTGATCAGCAGCTCATGCCCGGTTCCTTTGGGCCTGAAGACTACATTGACTTTTACGACAACCCTTTTGAGACACTCGAAGGGATTCAAACTGCTTGGAAGGATCGCGAGCCGCATGTTTCCTGGTCGGCAAAGAACCTCTCAGAGATCGACGTCGCTGATATCGACTGGCACAAATACAACCCTCCAACTGCGCTTAGAAAGGCCCCTAATATCGCCTCTCAAGTTCTACTCGATATTCTTTGGACCTCACTCGAGAATGTCAAGGCTACTAACCTCGAGGAGGACCGCCAAAAACAAGAGGCCGAGGAGCAGCGGAGGCTCGCCCAGGAAGATGAGGGCAAGGGCAAGGAGCCATATCTCCCCATCATCATTCCCACCGATACTTCTGCTCAACCAGACACTACTCCACTGGTTCCTATCATCTCTCAATCCGACTCAGCTGTGACCGTCACCACGCCCGAAGCCATCACGAAAGCAAAGGCTAACAAGAAGCGCCTATTTGCGCTCCGTCGATTATTCCAACGAAGCCATGAGAAGGGTGAAAGCAGTTCCACGGGGGCAGCTCTCGGGGCTCCGCGAGAGCAGACCGAGCAGCCAGGGCCATTCTCTAGTCGATTTAGCCGCTTAACCAAACCGAACCCCGAGGAGGAAGTGTAAGTTCAGAGTCCCAGTTGTCCAGCTCCAGCATGTCTAACGCCCTCCAGCGAATGTGTGTCCTGCCTCGACGACTTCCACCCCAAGGACGTCATCAAGGTTACATGCCACAGCTATTGCCATGACTGCTTTGTCCGCCTCATCACCGCTGCGTGCCAAAACGAGCAGCAGTGGCCGCCCAAGTGCTGCTTGAACGAGATCCCTTTCAAGATAGTCCTGCGGTTCATCCCAGCCGACCTCAAAAGGACGTTTGACGACCGGTCCAAAGAGTGGGAGATCCCTGTCAGCGAACGTGTTTACTGCAGCAATCCGAATTGCAGCCTCTGGATCAGTCCCAAGCGCATCGATGGCAGTAGACGTCAGGGTGTCTGCGATAATTCTCATATGACATGCACAATATGCCATGCTCCCGCCCACGCCGAAGAGGAATGCCCGCAGGACAATGATATGAACCTTACCAATCTCTTGGCTGAGGAGGAAGGTTGGAAGAGGTGCTTCAACTGCAACGCTCTGGTGGAGCACAGGGAGGCTTGTCAGCATATGACTTGCCGATGCGGCACCCAATTCTGCTATGTCTGTTGCCGGCGATGGCGGACCTGTAGCTGCACGATGGAGCAGCTCACCGCACTCAAAGATGGGGCGACAGCTCGACGTGCCGAGAGAAGGGCCAAGGAACTGGCTGAAGCCGAGGAGTTGCGCCAGATTCTACTTCAGATTGAGGAGTTTGAGCGAGAAGAAGCCCTCAAGGCCGAACTGCTGCGTCAAGAGCAGGAGAGACTGGAAGAGGAGCGTCGACAACGTGAGCTTGAGGAAAGGGTCCGACAAGAGAGCATCCGCCGCAGGGATATTGAACTCAAGTATCAAGAGCTGCGTGTTCTACTTGATAATTTACACGATTTGCAGCAGGTATTGATCGACATCGACCAGGAAAAGGAGGCTGAGGAGCTGGTCGTCGAGACAAGGGCTGCAAAGGAAGAGCTCTCAAAGAAGCACGAATCCGAGCGGTCTGATTTGGAATCCCTCATGAGGACAAAGCTGGCTGAGAAGGAGTACACGCTCAACAAGGACTTTCAGATCCGAGCGGCCGAGGAGAGCGAGATCGAGGAGGCCTACCACGAACGACTTCAAGACTACTGGAAGGACAAGAAGGATGGGGAACAGGAGGTCGAGGCTTCCATGCTAGCCCTCAGAAAACGCATGGACCAGAAGCATCACGCGTGGCAGAAGTGGAAAGCCGGGGAGCTGATCAAGTATGGAGCTTCACTCGACGATAAGAGGACATACCGCGAGGAGCTCATGTACAGTGCCAAACACAGGTTGAGCGACACTTACAATAAGAAGGAGGTGGAGATGATGAGACGGATGGCGGCTGAGAAGAAGTGGCTAGAGGTTGTGATTCTAGAAAGGGAGAGGTTGCTCGGTGAGTGGGAAGTTCAGGAGGTTGAAGGGGACGCCGATAGCTTGTTCGCAAGGAATTCTGAAGACTCTGCGGATGGCCTTGAGGCTGCGACCACGGCTTCATGAGGGTGCTTGGTTAGATATGTAAAATAACAACTACTGCCTGTTTGATAACGGTCTATGTTTTTGTCGTTGACGGTGTGAGTTGAGATGCCTATGATCGGGCAGGTACAGTAGTGGTTGGAGCCAATCACGTGGACCCAATGATCACAAAAAACCTCTACTTGGTGTGTATAATTCAACATCCATTTCAACTTACCACACCTCAAAGATTAACCCTGTAAATCCCATCACAGAAGGAACCCTTCCCACAGGAAATATCAACCCTTCATCCAAAGAAGCTTCCCTCAAGATGTCAATAGGCAGCGACACGGGGGGCTCTTCCCAGTGAGTTCACACAAAACCAAAATGTCTAGGGTACCTATGCTTCGCTAACAACTCGACAGCCCCCTCAAGATATTCGATGTGGCTCGGAGACAGGACCGTTTTCTATATGCCCTCGCGCCCATGGTGCGATACGGAAAGGTAGACCAGAGCCCTGTCTCCTCCTTCATGTGCTCACCATAAATAGCTCGCCTTTCGACAGACGGTCCACAAGTATGGCGTCGACCTCTGCTGGACTCCCATGGTCCTGGCCAAGGAATTCAACCGCAATAGTTTTGCTCGAGATAGCGGTAACTTGCCTCTCTACTGTACGGAAAGCTGTAGATGCTAACCCTTAAAACCAGACTTGACAATCTCCAGCAATCCCAACCAGCCCGCAACCATCGTCCAGTTCGGAGCCAACGTCCCCCTCGAGCTAGCTCGAGCATCCGCCCTCGTTGCGCCCGACGTCCAGGGCGTCGACCTCAACTGCGGATGCCCGCAGTCCTGGGCCTGCGCCGAGAAGCTGGGCGCCGCGCTGATGAACCATCGTGAGCTGGTCCGCGACATGGTCGTCGAGACCCGGCAGCGCCTGGCGAGTGACGGATGGGGTGTTGGCCTTGAGGCTGATATGGATAGCCCCAAGGGTCGGAGCGTGAGTGTCAAGATTAGGATACATAATGATCTGAGGTATGAAACTCTCTTTCACTGATGCAAGATGGTGGTGACTCACTCGGCTGCAGGCAGACTATGGACTTCCTTGATACCGTGATAGGGCATCCTCAAAACCGCCTGGTTGACTGGGTTACTATCCACCCAAGGACTAGATCAACAGCATCCACCGTCCCAATCAAAACCGAGGCCCTCGAGATCCTGACAGCAAAGTATGCCGGCACACTCCCGATCCTCCTCTCAGGAGACGTCTTTGACCTCGACACCCTCCCCTTCCAGCCGACAATCACCACCAACAACGACACTCCCTTGCCGTCTCTTGACAAGCTCGTCCTCAACGACACCAACTCGGCCGTCAACCTGCCGAGGCCGAGCAACACCCACCTCTCCGGCTTCATGTCGGCTCGCGGCCTGCTCGCCAACCCAGCCATGTTTGCCGGCCACGCGGCCTGCCCCTGGGAGACCATCGAGACCTTCATGTGCAAAGTCGTCCGCGCCCCGATCCCCTTCAAGCTTGTGCAGCACCACATTATAGAGATGACTGCACCCGGCATGGGGCCTGACAAGTCGTGCCTCCTGGAGAAAAAGGAGCGCGCAGAGCTCATGAAGCTGGCCAACACTTGTGAGCTCATGGACTTTCTCGATGACAAGATTGACGAGAAAACGGGAAGAGCTGGTGGCCTCAGACGAGACCTATGAGGATTCAGAAACTGCCATCACAATCCCGATCAATCACTGTGCATGATGAATTGGATCTTTCAAACGACCAGGCATGGTATCTCATGAATGCTACAAAAAAACACACCCTCTCTCTGCTACAAGGCCACAACAAGTTCCGCCTCTTGCACTCGACACCGGCGCTCAAAGACCAGATAAAACGCCCTGGATTGCCACAGTCCCCGAGTCGTCGCGCCTCTGGACAAAGGCCCGGAAGTCGGCCCTGGACAACTTGCCCCTAGTGCCCACCGTGGCCAGCGTGCGGTACTTTTCGCGGAGCGCCTCGGGCCCGACGATGAAGAGGGAGCCGATCTCGGTGAGCATCTCGACGGCGGTGCCGACCTCCTTGGTCAGCGGCCACTCGCGCATGGTCGAGACGTACTTTGAAATGTCCTGCGTCACCATGAGACCGCCAGTCGCGTTGACCTGGAACTTCTTGAAGTGCTCAAACAGCAGCTTCAGGATCACCAGGGCCAGCTCGCTAAAGAACTTTTCCGCATTCTGGCCGTCGACGGCCTGGCGGGCGAGCCGCTGGGCGCGACCTAGGAATGTGCAGATGCCTAGGCAAGTCGCCGTCTGCAGAGAATCTAGCTCGCCGTCTCTGGGCCGGAAGTCCTGCTTCTTCTGGCCGCCCAGCGACTTGGTCACCCAGTTCGCCATGACGTCGATGGTGCCCTTCATGACGTTGTTGGTCTTCTTTTCAATGTTATCAATCGCCACCTTCTTTTGCGCCTCCATACTCCTCCTGACTGTTGTGTTTGATTCCGCCAGGCGGATAAGAACCACCGTGATGAACCGATCCATGAGACTCGTGACGGTGACGGCCGGCAGCAGCGACGGCAAGTAGGACAAGTCGGGCTCAGTCTTTGCGTGCTCCAGCACCGAGACCTGGTCAAGGGCAGCATCCAGTGCCGTCTCGATGTAGACCTGGCCCATGCTCGTTAGGAGCAGGTTGAGGAGGACATTGACGTCCTTGGGGGTCTCGGTCTGGGAGCCAAGCTCCAGTGTCCGCTGGACGCTCTCGGCCAGCCACTTGAGCATACGCTTTGAGTTGGGGATGCTCAAGGCGCCGTCCTCCTCCGAGACCTCGATCTCGTTCTTGTTATCCTTATCCTTGTCCTGCACGCCGGCAACACGCAGCATCATGCGCTTCTGCGTAGGCGTGAGCTCTGATGAGTCGAGGCGCTCGATATAGGCGTCCTTTGCGGAGGCAATCAGCTGCGTGCCCTGCTGGGCGAGCGAAGCCATGAAGCCGGTGGGCGCCTTCTTGCGCCGCGAGTGATATATGCTAAACTTGAACAGCAAGGAGCTGTACACTTCCTCGAGGCTCTTCCTTTCTCGTTCGATGTACGAGTTTCCAACCAAGTACGGCACAAATAGTTCCTCCATCTGCTGGTCGAGCGTCTGTGATATTTGAGCCGAGCAAGGCTCTGGATTCTCTGTCAAGCCGTGTGACTTGAGGTCTTCGACCAGCGACCCAATGTAACTTCTCGACGAGTGCAAGGCTCTCAGGAACGCCAGGGAGGAGATCTTGTCAGTCTCATCCAGCACCATCTCGAGCCTCTGTTGGATTGACTGTTGAAATATTCGCTGGATGAACTTGATGAGCACGGTTTCGTAGTACGGGAAAGCGAGCTTGATCTGGTTGGACTCGTCCTGCATGACGATCTTGACCTCGTCCACCAGGTTTTGCAGGCTAGGCTCAACCGTCGGGGGCTCCGAGTCGGGGTCCGCAAGCTGCTCCCACGTCTCGCTGTCCAGGGAAACCTCGTCTGTGAGGAGCTGGTCGCGGTCGAGGAAGAAGGCGTGCTGGTTGACAAAGGTTGCAATGACACTAGCGCCTCCGTTGAAGTCGTAGAGGACCTTTGCACACTCCATCATGTCTTCGTAGTTGCCCTTCTTGCTGCTGTTCTCAAACTGCTGCAGGAGCTCCTGCTCCAGCGTCTCGCAGAACTTCTCAAGAGCCTCCCTGGTGTTGTGCGACCTGTTGTTGCCCACGACGCCGTTGGTGACGCCAGTCCGGGGGCTGTGGCCGTTGGTCTGGCCCCACGATGCCGGGTCGAGTCGCTGGCTGATGCGCATGAGCTGTCGCACAATGACTGCGCAGCGCACCTTGTTCTCGGAGCCTCCCTGCCTCTGCACGTCTTGGAGCGAAGTGAGCTTCCCGGTCTCGCTGACCTCGGTCCAGCAGGTGATCAAGAACATGGCGTCGTTGGCGCGCCGCCGCTTCTTGTCCAGGTCCTCCAGCTTCTCGCCTATTTGGACGGCTACGTTTCCGCCTGCATGGGCCCTTCCGCGGCGGTGGTCTTGGTTGAGGGAGAGGTCGAGCTGCTCAAAGGCCCGCATGGACTCGTCGAGCTTGCGACCTAGTGTGTCGAGGGTTGAATCGTGGGCGGTCTCTGCACGGCGCACGTGCGACATGAGCTCCGACTCTTTGTCCTGGAGCTCAGCTCCAAGCGAGCCGAGTTGGTCGAGGGCATCTGGAGCACCAGGTCAGCATGGCCGGTTCCTCGACGACGTATGTGGTGAACCGGGATCGCCTTACTCTCGAATGTGCGGATCAGGGGTTTGGGATCGAAAGGTGCCTGGGTGTTGCCTGACCGTCGGTTCGGTGGCACGGCGCTCTCGGCGAGGCTATCGACAAAGTCGCGGACGATGAATTCTTTACTGGAGAAGTCGTCGAGGGTGAAGCTCGGCCCCTTGGGGAAGAGACTCTTGGGGCCCGAAGCGGACCGCTCCATGGTGGGAACCTAAGCTGGTGACGCTGACCGAGCGAGGCAGAGGAGCTACATGTGGGGAGGGGCAATCGACCGTTGATGTGTGGTCTCGGTCGAGGAAAGGCAAGGTCGTGGTGGTCGCGAAGCCGCGTGGTCGATGTCCAAAAAGTTGATCATGGAACATTCATGGTCATGGCGATTGATGGATGCTGTCTCTTTGGGTGTCTGGAGTTGAGCTTGGCTGCCCGGGGCTCATGCGCGAAGGAGTACGTACCGTACCTGCCCCAGCCCCGCGCTAGTGCCTGCCTTTAAAAGAGGCGAAACGTTGGAGCTGAGCTGAGCCACAGGTACAGCAAGCACATGCGACAGCCCTGCGTAATGTGGCTTAAACACCCGCCAAGGAGCTCGGCAAGTGGAGATGAACGACGTACCTACTGCGTAACCCATGGATGCACCGCCACAATCCATCCATTAATTCCCTGGCAGCTGGAGCTTTTTGATAGACACAGACAGACACGTCTGCCCACACTCACTCGCTCGCTCGCTGGCTCGTCCAAGCTCCTTTATAAGCTGCACCATCCCTCGGTCGCTTCACGGTCGGAATCCTGGATCTCGAGCCTTTTCCGCGACCTCTGATTCTTTCGTCTATACCCGAGTCTCCAAACGCCCAAAACCCATCGCCAATCCCGTTAGACAGCCTCTCGAGGCTGCGCCGACTACACCATGCCCATGATGACCGCCCGCGATCGCCAGGCCTACAGGGCCGACGATAAGAAGGATCACACGCTCATGGCCGAGCAGGAGAGACAGAGGATGCTCAAGGTATGCGCGGCACTTGCGCCCACGTACCCAGTCCTCATGCTGACGAGATTTAGTCGTATCTCCCATCGCCAAACGATCCCCCGCCTACCGCCATCAGTAAAGGTTCACGAACACAGCGCAGGTCTCCTTTGGGACTCCGTCGCTTCGTCCTGAACCAGATCCACGTTCTCATCTTTTCCGTTATGCACGGAGTCTTCTCCCTCTACATCAAGATGCGGCAGATGTGGAACGTGGTCTGCTACCAGACCTCATCCGTCCTCAAGTACCACCACGGCACACCCCAGTATATCAAGAAGGACGTCATGGCCCTCAAGAAGATGCCCAAGCATCTCAGTGTCATTCTAAAGTTGGAGGAGAACCATCGAACAAAGGCCGACATCGAACGACTCCTTGACGAGGTAGCCGAGATTGCGACGTGGTGCGCATGTGCCGAGATTCCCATGCTCTCAGTCTATGAGAAGACAGGTTCGTATTTAATTTCAAATCTTTTCTTCATGCATACTCACACACTGTACAGGAATCTTGAAAAAGCACTTGCCCCGAGTATATGATACCGTCAGCCAAAAGTTCACCTTCTACTTTGGCACCGAGCACCCCAGCCTCACTGTTACGTCACCTCACAAGGAAGACTTGCCTACCACTCTTGGCGAGACCCCCAAGTCGCATCTGCGGCTGCACCTCATCTCGCAGCAGGATGGGCGCGAGTCCATGGTCGATCTCACCCGCACCCTGGCCGAGATGTCCCAGAGGGGAAAGCTCTCTCCAAGGGACATCTCGATGGAGCTGATCGACGCCGAGCTCTCCGAGGGCATCATGGCCGAGCCGGATCTCCTAATAACCTTTGGACCTTACCTCGAGCTGTCGGGATACCCTCCTTGGCAGATCAGGCTGACCGAGATCTTCTGCCTACAAGATAACGAGAGGGTCGGCTACCAGGTGTTCCTCAAGGCCCTGCGACATTATGGCGGAGCCCAGATGCGCCGCGGTAAATAGAGGCTTGACAGCCAAATGTTTCTTTGTCGTTTTCATCATATATCCTTTTACCCCTGATACTCATGGTTTCCATACCAACATCTCGCGAGATTCCCTGTTCCATCTGTACACTGGCCCCGTTCCCACATTGTAGTTGTAGTAATTCTCTGTTCCGCCTTTGACCATGGCCCTCCGAAAGGTGATGTTGATCCTCCCTCCGTCGTCTTGATTCTTACCCGTCCGCTTCGGGATCGAGTGCAGCCAGCTGGACTGCGTCCTACCTCTCATCAAAACCATGTCGCCACTGCCCAGGGGCAGCTTCAGCGGCTTCGCCTCCGGACAAGGGGCAAGACTGTCTGGACGCGGCGGCTTGTGCTTCATGAGAAAGTCTCGCCGGGCGCCCAGCGAAAAGGAGGCGATGGCGGGGTCGCGGCCCAGGAACTGCTCGTCGTCGCTGTGGAAGCTGATGCTGTCCGCGCCGGAGGCGTAGTAGTTGACGAGGCAAAAGTTGTACTCGCAACCCGTGGCCGCCTCGGTGCAGCGGCGGAGCGCGTCAAGGCATGCTGGGATGGGCCGGGGCGGATACTTGTCGTATCGCTTATCCAACGCTCCGGAGCCGGTGCTAGCGTCGATTGGCTCGCCCTTGTCGTTGAACTTTGATGTTTCGTCAATGCCAAAGACGGTTGTCCATCTTGAGATGCAAGTTAGCGTATAGCACCTACAGGGGCCGGGTTTCGCCTTGCCTTGGTGTCCGTATGTGAGTCTCTATCCCGCCGCGCTTGATATTGTATTCAACTCTGTAAAACGGCAGTTCTTGGCGAAGAAACTCAAACAGTCTCCGGGAGACTGGGCTAGGGATAAACGGCTCATAGTAAACGAGGTCCAGGTCCGGTTGGTCATTGATCTCCCGTCCAGCTTGAGCCGGCAGAGTGGCCAACTCTTTGCTCAAGGTAGTTGGTAGATTCTTGATGGGATTAGGATAGTGCCGGTGTTTCGAGTAAGTAGTCTATATATGTCAGAATTTATCACAGTGAGAAATACAGTTTTGAATAGTCCTACTTCTTCGACGGCCTGGTCACTGATTTCAGTCTCTTGCCGGGGCTTCTTGATTACAGGACTGAAGAAGGCATCAAGGGTTCGTTTCTTGGACATGATGCGTATATAAATAGAATCAATAATGGTCTTTCAAGTTACAAGTTCATGTATGAATCATAAAGTGAAATGAATGCTCGTGGTTCGAATTCATTAACCACTGAAGTCGTGACATCACTCCCCAGCCTTGCCTGCCAGGCCCATAAACAAATGTGGCGTTTTCTGTGGCGGTGCACCCACCTACCCTCAGCCTTGGCCTTAGCCTTTCCCCACAAGCCCTAAAACTCATCTCAGCCTCAGCATAACCCTTGTCTCAGTCAGTGCTTTTCGTCGCGCCCAAACCCAAACGATATATCGACCATGGATGTTAGTCCACAACAAACAGACTTCCAAGTTATAGGAGGCGACATAACTGACACGAGAGAATACAGAAGAACTCGCAGCTACGAGACATGAACCTGTTCAGAGCCCCCGCCGCCCGCGCGGCAAAGACGCTAGACAGGTCGCTCTTTGCAAAGACGCTCAAAGGCGCTGCCGCGTCCATCTCTGAGAACCGTCTGCTCTCAAAGTATCGCAAGGAGCTCGAAAAGACCCAAGAGGTTCTCTTCATGGAGAGGTTCAATCCCATACTACCTGATCCGGATCCGTCGCTTGCTTTCCAGGGGAGAAAGTGCATCGTGCTGTCCCCTCTGATCAAGCCTGCCTGTGAGTTGCAGAACCATGCCGTGTGTCGTCGTCAACTTACAAGATAATACAGCACCGGAGACCTGGAGCCCGACTCTGCAAGAAGCTTCCAAGATTGGAGAGCTCAAGGTCGTGCCCTACGATCTTGATATTACCTATGATTTCTGGAATTACTGTATGTGACTCAGACCAGCATCACCTACAACACAACAGGCTAACACGAACACAGTTGATGTGATGAAGGCTATCCTCCCGGAGGAACTTCACGACGAGATCCCAAGTGGTTTCAACACGGTGGGACATGTCGGTATGTTTCCATCTCCCCAAACACGTTGGCTAGATCATGTTCTAACACTTACAGCCCATCTCAACATCCGGGATCAGTACCTCCCATACAAGAACATCATCGCCCAGGTGCTCCTGGACAAGAACCCTCACATCAAGACCGTCATCAACAAGACGGAAAATGTCGGCTCGGAAAACGAGTTTCGGACATTTGCCTACGAGGTCATCGGCGGGCCCGACGACATGAACGTCGAGGTGAGCGAGGCCGGCTGCACCTTCAGGTTCGACTACTCCAAGGTGTACTGGAACAGCAAGCTCGACACGGAGCACAAGAGGATCACGAGCCTGTTCAAGCCCGGAGAGGTCGTGGCAGATGTCATGGCCGGTATTGGGCCATTCGCCGTGCCTGCCGGTAAGAATGGAGTCTTTGTCTGGGCCAACGACAAGAACCCCGAGAGTCGCCGCTATCTCGAAGATGCGATCTGGAAGAACAAGGTAGACACTCCTCCAGTCCTTCTCTTCAGCCTCGATAGTTCACTGCTGATACTTGACTCCAGGTCTCGGAATTCGTCAAGCCCTTCAACTACGACGGGCACGACTTCATCCGCACATCCGCGGACCTAGTCCTCAAAGCATCCAAGCGAGGCGATTACGCCATCGTCAAGCCACCGAGGCCACCAAGGAAGTCTACGGCGCCGCGGCCGGAGCCAGTCCGGGTGCCCGTGCCTCCGACCATCTCCCACTTCATCATGAACCTCCCGGCGTCGGCCATCGAGTTCCTCCCCAACTACCGGGGCCTGTACCACGGCCACGAGGAGCTCTTTGCGCCGCACACCGAGACCAAGCTCCCTATTATCCACGTCCACTGCTTCTCGGCAAAGACTGACGACGAGACGCCGCTCAAGGACATCTGCGAGCGGATACACAAGGAGATCGGCGTCATGCTCAAGCCGGGCGACGCTGAGAAGGAGGGCGAGGTGCTTATCTACGACGTCCGCGACGTCGCGCCTGCGAAACGCATGTTTTGCGCCTCGTTCCGGCTGCCGCGCGAGGTAGCCTTTGCCGCCAGGGCCTAGATAGCCCCGGCTGATCTCGGGTCCCGGTTGGCGGGCGGCCGGAGCGTTCTCGAGAGGGTCTCTGCGTCCATGGTATGAGGCTTGCTGGAAGGGAAAGAGGGAAGAAAAAAAGTCTAAACAAACAGGCCAGCCCTGGGCCGATGCGACGCTCGTCACGTAGGTAACTAGTGAGCGAGCAGGGTCGCATTTCAACGGGGGGCCCTGCTCCGTCAAGACCCCAAGTGCGTATCGGTAGGCGCTTGCTTGCTTTCTTTATCGCTCGATATCTTGCTTCTCTCCGCCGAGAGGTTTCTCCCCGCCTCCAGTTCAGGCACGATGACGCTTGAATGATAGCCGCGATAACGGGCCGTGGGGCTCTAGGCAACCCAAAGCAATGCAAAACAAAGCAGGGCAGGGCACTAACTAACTAACAACAGCCTCGCATGCAGCCGGTCAACGCATGCCATGCCATAGCCATGCCATGCCTGAGAAGCCGCCGGGACTTCCTGGCAGATCGACGATACGAACAGCAGCAGCAGCAGCAGCAGCAGCAGCAGCAGCAGCAGATGCCAGGTCGCGGCACGCCCCTCCCTCCCTCCCTCCATCTCTGGCAGTCTCTGCCCCTGCTCGTGGGACGGTTGGTTCGCCCAGGACTTACTTGCTCTGTGCCAAGGGCGGGTGTCCACGGGTGCCCACCACCAGAGATGCAGCCTCGACACCCTCTTTCTCTGCCAAAGGCGTGGCCGACCCCGAAGCCCTGGGATGGGGGAGCACTGTCAGTGGGCGGATGCTTCGACCAGGACAACTCAGACGCACCCCTCCAGGTCCCTTTGCACCAACACACACAAACACCAAGATCAAGAACCCGTCTGGATTCTGCGCATGAGCTCGGTCGCACCGCACCACCGTTGGACAGTCGGCCTGCTCGACTGCGTCTTGCTTGCATCCATAACTACATGCATTGGAGGGAGCTGACGCGCCCTGCCCTGCCCTGCCCTGTTGTGGAACTGGGAAGTAATAGTTAATACCCAAATCAAGTCGGGGCTGGCTGGCTGGCTGGCCCATGGGGAACATGGGATAGGTAACCGATTGATTGCCTGAGACAGCGAGACGAGACGAGACGAGACAATGAGACAAGGAAAAAGAAATGTTTGCACCATTTTTTCTGCGCCCGCCCGCGTGTGGCTTGCCGATTTCAACGGTAGCGCCCACGAGCTTCTTTGATATGGCTGCATCCATCGTGTCAATCAATGTCGTGTCATCCATGCCATGATATCGACAGACAGACAGGCAGGCAGGCAGGCAGGCAGGCAGGCGGCTGCTGATGAGCCCATGACAAGTTTGACATTTGGTATGCCGAAGATGCTCGGGATTCTTCTTTCAACACCTGTTCTTCCCCTGCTCTCCGAGTTCAGGGTTTCTTCAGCCCGGGCAACCTCGGTGTGGTGTCTCGTAACCCTCCGCGCAGCAGCCATGGGAGAAGAGGGTGCTGCCATCCCACGCAAGTTCCCCTGACCGATCGATGTGCCTCAGCCATTTTGTGACAGCACGGTGAGCCACCATGCCTCCAACTGCGTGCTGGTCGGTCGTGAACAGATGAATGATAAACCCTACTCCTCTCCGGACCACATGTTCCCACCATCTTTTGCCATATCTCGGAACCGTCGACAATCACAATCAATCAAATGAGCTCCAATGCTGCCGCAGGTCATGTCGGCTCGACGGCAGAGCAGGGCCACAGGCAGGCATGCTGCTTGTCCCGCTTCCGCAGCTAACGGCTCCGGAGAGCAGGGATATCGACACCCATACGTAGTTGTCTCCAAAGTGGGGGGCCGTTCAGCGTCTCTTTTCGGAGCAAAACTCCAGAGGGGAATATGGCCATATTTCACGGGCGCAGAGGCCTGACGCTCATCCATCCTTTGTGCCGGGTTACTGAACCTGAACTCATGATCCAGAAATTCATGATGGGCTCCAGCCGCACAGGAGACGGCGTCGATCGAGAAAACGGTACTCGCTTCGGGAGACTCGACCCAGTGGCGACAAGAACGATACTCATTTCGGTTGGCAATTGTTTGTTTTCTCCAAGCCCTCGGCGAGGCTCCAGGCTTTCGGTGACTGCGAAGCCATCCTCATTCGAGCAACTAGCATGGAAGAGTGCAACCCACCAAGAGTCCCCTCACCGTCGCCCCTTGATCCCTCTGAGGCGGGCCGTCGTGGGGCCTCAGTCGCTTAAGTGAATCAGTATGGACAAGGGAGTCCGATGCCGTTCCCTAGAGTTGATGCCCGGGTCCAGGGACAGGGACTGGGATATCAAAACACCGCGACCCGAGACATGACCGTAGGAACGGGCCAGTTGAAGCAGCCACCAGAGGAGGCTGAAGGAGATCACCCGCTGCCTGGTTGACATGCATCGCACATCGCACATCACACATCGCATATCTGCACCAGGGGCCATCTCCATTTATGATCTGCTGCAGCACGGCGGAAGCCGGGGTTAGGAGCGAATAGGGTGTGGAGAGCCTCTCGAGATGACGAGGGGAGCAAAGTGGATAGGTATGTAGTCGAGCAGGAGGCTGACGATGCAAGTCGATGAGCTAAGTTAGTAAACACACGCACAACCGAGAGGGTTGCAGCCTAGCTATTGCGGGTGTAAAGATAGCAACTAGTCAGACAGTCCATCAAGATGATAGGAGACAAGACGACATGTCGCAACAACATGCGTGCTTTGCGCCAAGTCGGGAAAGAGGAAAAAGTCATCTTGGGCCGTCCACGAGCTTCCGCATCTGGAATGCTCGTGATAGTAGTCCAACTCGTAAGTTGGCCCCTGCAACTTGGGTATGCTTGTGACGAGTTGAGAGTTGATAATTCACATGCCAGAGAACGGGTTCCGTCGATACCTGTGTCTTGTTGGCTCAACCCCGGCAGGGGAGCCACATTACTAGGAAGAATCGAGAATCGGTTGCAGAGGCTGCAACAGGCAGCACGGAAGCCATTGAAGAGGCACGAGTTGCCAAGGCTCTCTCTCTCCTTCTCTATCGTGTCGTTGGAGACGCATGCACAAGTTCCCATAGTCTCGGACCGACGGACTTGCTACTTGTCGAGGTCCTCCGTCTCGGCCGATCCGATGGCTGATGACAAGCAACTCCAGTTGGCGGCTGCTGACCAACGAGGGATGAGGGGAAGGCGCGATTGGTCCGATCGAATCGGCGCTGGTCCCTGTGGTTTGAGTTCTTAGTTGGCGTGTCTTATAGGGCTGGGGGAGGTGAAAGGTGTGAAAATGAGAACGACAAGTACTGTACTACGTAGTCAACGTAAAGAGAAGATGGCGTTGCAGAGGGAAGGGCAGAATTCAAGAGAAAAGACCAGGGGCTGGGAGAGAAGCGCAACCCACAAGTCAAGTGTGATAGGGCAAACAAACAAGAGAAACGCATCATGAACACTTGCTTCATGCTCCTGGGCACAACCTGGCCCCCCAGTTTCATGTCATAATGATCAAGACCTCTCCAGGCAGCCGACAAGATAACGGTGAGGGGGCAAAGGAGTTGCTCAGTGAGACGCTACAACGCAACTCCAAGCTCAGGTACTGGCTGAACCACGACGATGATACAGTAGACAACGGATAGAAAGGTAGGTTGCCCTGCTTGGCATCCCGAGACTAGCATTTGGGGGGTAACATTCGTTACCGGTCAACCTGAGGACCCTTGCAACATCCTCCACGCCCCTGTTGTTTAGACATGAGGCATCAGAAAATTCCATGTATAGGTCGTGGGAGCTCGCGATGCATTGCCAGTGGACGGTACCCAGAAGTGCAAGGCCTGGGTTCGCTGCCAGGTGATGCGACTCTTACGAACCACGAATCTGCCGCCAGCATGTAGCGTAGCAATGGTCGGAGATCCTTTCTCGTTGCGAGCAGGGACGCTCCCGAGTCGTCGCGCCAGTGAAGCTAGCCGAAGCTTACTCTTCAGTGGGGACACAACAAGAGCGAGCAACCACGGGCCATATCAGCCGATCGGGATAAGAACTTGGGTCTAGATCTTTGAATTAGCTCATCGTTATAACGGACGGGTTCCGCGGGAAGGTTGGTGTTGTGTTGAAGGAGTGGCGAGCAGTAAGCACGAGGTTCAGCCAGCCTCTGCCGCTCCCGTTACAAAACTGCCGGTGATTGAGCATGCCGTATCTGTACTATCGACAGTAAAGGCCAACACTCGTCGGGTTCGGTTGTGCGCGGCGAGATAGTGTTGAGGGGAGAAGTGATGGAGGTGCAGCATGCCGATCAGGGTCCTTTGTCGTGTACCAGTCCGCGACAGAAAACCCGAGTATCAGAGTTTCGAGACGCATACGACCAGCAAGATATCCACAGCGTGTGGGTTTCGAGGCTCGTCCGAGGCGGCTTGCGTGGATGGTGAGTGAGCAAGCTTGTGTAGACGGCGCGAGATAGGACCGAAACTGACCCATCAATGGGTAATTAGTTCGGTCCATAAATATCTCGGAGCAACTCGAATACCCATGTTACATAATAGAGTACTGTGCAAGTTGCGTGAACGGCAACTCCAGAACTGAGGCAATTAGGAGCCTCTATACAGATCGATATTCGATCGCACAGACGCTCCTGAAACGACAGCCCCCGGAAAGCCTCGAGCTACAGCGCCCGAGCTATCACAGCATCTCCACGAAAAGAGGACCGAATGGCGTCATCCAGAGTTCAGCGAAGAGGTGAGAGGCGTGCTTGTGGCTGGGCCAAGTCCAACCATGCCCAAGCAACTGCAACGTCTAGCCCAGAACAACAGGGTACCGATGCAAACAGGTGGGACAGAGGATGTGTCCATATAAACTCCCAAGATGTTTGGATAGTCCTTGATACTTGGCTCATGTGCGTCGTAATCTGGGAGTCGAAATGAGATGAATGATGAACCCGCTGGATCATGGAGCAATCGTAGCGGCCGATAAGGCGATTTCCGACAGCGCAGCCAAGTCCTCACACAGCACGAGAGGCGCTTCCCAAGGCCGTGTTACCGTACCCGAGAGTTACATCCAACATCTCGGCTGGTAGACAACCGTGGCTGGTGGTCAAGCTTCTCGTGCGTGGCAGCCGGCAGCCCTCGACTTGAGAGGCGCCCGGGTCGACCATGTTCGTCTCCGGACAGCTCGTTTACTGTCAAAGCTGCTCCAATTTGAGGTAGCTAACCCTTTGCGAGGGCGGGGATAGGATGGCCCTACAGTAGCCACATCGCATCCGCATCCGCGCCCGCATCCATAGCCGCGCCTGCGGAGGCAGATGCAACCTGCAAGACGCAAGCCAGATGCAAGCCACAGTGGCCAATGGGCTGTAGCGAACAAGACATGGAGCAGGTGTCAACGTGGATTGGCCGTCGAGGTCGCCTGCAGAGCGTTTCACAGCAGAGATTCCCACTCTGAGTGAACTGGGGGGCTGTCAGGAAACAGGATGACCGACCCAGGGCTGACCGGGGCGGTCTGATGGCGGCTCATGGCTGGTGATTGATGGTTCATGGCGCAAGAGGTCCGAGGGCAACCCAAAAATGATTCGACTTTGCTGCTGCTGCTGCTGCTGCTGCTGCTGCTGCTCAGTGTTCGAGCTGGTTTCTCCGACATCCATTGCGATTCGGCTACTCCTGCGCAGGTGCGTGTGTTGTGTTGGTGTGTGTGTGTGTGTGTGTGTGGCGAGAGATGCTATCGGAAACCGACCGAGTTACGTTGCAGGGAACAAGACAACACCATGACCAAGAGCCAAGCCAAGCAGGGAGACCAGAGATGGAGCAATATGGAGGCAACGGCGGAGACGCCAGAAACCGTCTGATAAGCGCCCTGTGTGACTCGTATCGACGTAGGCAGGTAGTCGAAGACATGGCGGGTTGTTAGAGAATGAACGTCGAGGTGCCTGATAAGAGAGATAAGCAAAGCAATGGTCCCTTCCCTTGTGTGCCGTAGAGGTTGCTCCAAGACAAGCACGACGAATCCGGGGGTGCGTGATGATCTCCGGGGGCGTTTGTGATGGATGGGGAGATGGATCCTGGGGAGAGATTCTGGGGATTTTTTCTTCGTGAGGGGTGGACTTGGAGGGAAGTCTGGGCAGGAGCCACAGTGGGTGGTGGCTGCCAACAGCTCCATCAAGTGCTCACTGCCATGGATGTCGCCAACCTGCAATGTTACGTACGTACGTATCTATTCAACCTTTTCTTTACCTTGCATGCTGCTGCCGTTGCTGCCAGGATCGACAACAACCCTGTCCATGTCTTCTTCAACATGGCGTAACTGAAACAGGGCAATTGACGCTGGTCGCTACGATAGCAGGATAGCTACTCTTGCCTCACTCACAGACCAACTGGCGAAGCTCGGGATCGTCCCCAGCAAGGTTGACTGCCGTGGCCATTGACCCGAACTCGACTAGTCAACTGTTGTTGGTGGAATATACCCTTACAGTATGACACAATATGGTACAGGGGAGGAAGCACATAGCGTCGACAAGAGGCATCTGTGTTGGTTCCTTGACGATTGTCTTGTTTGTTTGCCCTGGGGACATGGATGCCAGTTACAGGTCCAGGAGCTCTCGAATCCCGGTAATCTAACGTGCAAATCAAAGGATGGCTGTTGGTGCCACCAGCGACAATACGGCAAAAGACTTCCGCCATCCGTCATGGGAATTCGGATGAGGGACAACCAGGGCTTCTGTTGTTATTCCACGGTGCCTTCGAACGGGCTACCCTGTGGCCACCACCTTGACGATGGCAGCAGGCCGGCTCGTCGGAAGATTTGGCCGTGGCAGCCATCATCACATCGGCCCCTGAACGCCTTCAGACGACCCGTCATCTAGACATGCTCCTTGCCAATTGCCAATGCCCGTGGTTGGGTTGGCTTGGCCGTGGCCGAGTCTCCGACGTGGGATTGAAATCAGGGCAATCGGAATGTCATTATGACGACGGGGTCCGAGTGTGAGGACGACCTCCACCTCGCCCAGGAGCCTCGACTCTTGGAGCGATGGAAAGACGCAATAACCAAAGCTGGACGGCTATCCGGCCAAGAACGGAGGCCTAGACATTGAATTGAATGATACAATATCCGCAGTCCAGTCGAGGTGGTGTTTCTCCTCCAGGTTCCCACTTATGGAGACGGTAGATCGTCGACGCAGCTACCTAGAGGTCGATCACCAAGGTCGCACGGACCGTACCGTTGAGAGCAAAGCAAAGCGAAACTCGGCGGCCGCCTGGAATGCCGTAACCCTAGCGGCCCAGTGTCGCAACTTACTGTGGCCACAACACCACGCTCTGGGCGTGCATTCCTGTTGATGCAACGGGCACCCTGGACCGAATCCCATGGACGGCACTTGATATCTTAGGATCGAGTCTTCTTGAGCCTCCCCCGGCGGCGTCGGTGGCGGCGTGCTGATAGCGAGACAAGGGCCCAAGCCATGCTCCGGAGTTGCTGTTTCGAACTTGTTGCTTGCTGCAGGGACCGCCGCCGCGTGGGAGATGAGACGCAAGGACATGATGATTCAACACCGGCATGCAAATAAGATGGGACGAAGCTCTGAAGGGCCTCGCACGCCTTCAATTGGCTTTCTTCTTCTGACGCTCTCGGGGGTTCCCGCGGAGGCTTGATAACCAGAGGACCAAGGAACGCCTCTTCGGCTCCCTTTGCATCTCGTTGCTCGCTCTACCGAACAAGTGCGTGGGATATCAGAAACCCTCTGCGCGCGCGCGAGAGATGAGCACTTCCGTATTCGTAAACCCTAGTATGTACTCCAGAAACCAAGACCGCATTGGCGTCGCGACCCAATGAATTGAGTTGACCGGCGCCAGCAAGGTTCCGGCTTGGTTCCCGGGCGCCGCCGAGCCAGGCCAGCCTCTCTGGCCCTGCGTCTCTTTGACAACGCGCAATGGATCGAGGAGCGGAGGGAGGCTCCTCTTGTGCGACATCACCTCGGTGCTGTCGTCGGCATACCGGCGCCGGGAGGAGGGATCCAGAGTTACCTTGGGCCGACCCGAACGGAGTTGCTCCATCGCGGATAGTGCTGAAAGCCTCCTCTCCAGAAGTTTGACTTTGACCGATAACAACGAATATAGTCGACGTAGACGACTTGATATCCGTATTAGAGTTTGTGTGTTTCTGGTCCCTTAATTCATAATATCGCATCCATATTTAGCAAATCATGTAGGTTAGCACCTTGGATAGATGTGAAAAAGGACGAGTTTTTTCTCGAACGACCCCTAGATTTGTGCACACGTCGATATGGAGATCAAGGGTAGGGCAAACGCCACCCAGCACGCAAAAAAAAAAAAAAACAGCATCAGCCAAGCAGGTTGCGTAGAGCAGGTACGCAGTATGACGCCGGAGATTTTCATACTGTCAAGTGAGACAAACAGACAAATGGCGGGCATCAGCGAACCTCTAACAAAGCAATGTGGTTGTGGATCGCATCAATCTGGAGGAGGCTCGAATTTTTTCCTCCCCTCTAGCTTCGGGAATTTTGTCTGTGTCGCTTTTCTCCGGCCTCCTTTGTATGGAGGTTCCAATTGATGAGGCGATCCAATCCCAATGCCAGCACTAAATTGTTGCCTTTTGATCATCAGGGATGTTGGTGGGCACAGCGGCTTCTGGAACTTTGAGAATCCCCGCTTCGCCTCCAATTCAGAGGCCAGGCGAGGGAAAAAAAGAAGAAGAACCGACAATGTTCCTTGCCCCTCACTCCTTGAAGAGAATTTGGACGAATCCGCATCGTTGTCTTGTCGGGCTGTGACCCTCTCCAGTCTTGGGCCCTCGTCTCTCCTGGTCTCCATCCCTCCCTCCCTCTGTCTCTCCCCACTCAGGGCTGCCAGGCCAGGCCAGGGCCGTCTCCAATGCGCTGGACTCGGCTTGGTCGGGGGAACTAAGCGTGGGCCCCGGAGCCCCGGTCTGGCATGGCGGCTTGTCTTGGACCGTTCCGCTGGGCCCGTTCTGGCTACTCCCCCTGGCCTTGCACCCCCGGTTTGTCTCGAATCTGGTACCCGAGCCCATTCCAAGGGAGCAGAGGAGGCTGAAAAATTTGGAGAGATGGAGATGAGGGAGAGGCAGCGATTGCAGAAGAGAAACATGAGAGAGCAACATGGCGACTCGAGAAAGGCCGAAACGGGACTGCATCGTGACTCGCCCCGGCACCTCGACCGACACGGACTGGCTGGCTGTAGGTATTAGTTGTTGGACCGAGTGTTTTCTGATTTCGTCGTAATGTCCTCCAATGTCCGAACGTCCCCTCGGTTAAAACACCTTCATTTCATGTCCTGATGGCAGGCATGCTGTGCGGTAGGATCTAGATTTTTCTTGCCCGTCGTAGTCCTCGTGCCCAAGAAAAACAAGCTGCCATGATCCAACGTACCTATCGTATCTCCCCCCTTCCGCTTTGGGCATTTGCACGAGACCTCTTGGTGCTCCGCCCGGGGAGAGGATCCCGGATGTGAACCTGAACCCGAAGAGAAACTAGGGAGACGAGGGTAGGTAGAGAGAGTGAAAAAAAATTCTCTTTAACCTGGCGACAACGCCCGGGCCAGGCAACTGGACCTGAGAAAGAAGCGGATGCACGGGGCGACGAGACGGAGCGAAATAACCAAAAAAGACCTGACCCAGTGACCGTCCCGTCGCGTGGGACTCGATGTCGTGCTTTTTCTGCCCGTCCGCTCCTTCTTCCATGATAACCTGGAAGTGAGGCTGAAGGGGAGAGCCCCGGAGGCTCAGAAGGCCCGTCTCGGCGGCTCTCTCTGGTCACGCGCGCACTCGCCCTGGAACCGTCACTTACACGACCGCCCTTGTCGGTCAGGAGACTGACTGGTGATTTTTCCCGTTGTTCGTGATGCCTTCTCTCACTCGCTCGGCCACGTCCGAGGCCAGAGCCACTGGAAGCCCGAGTTTCGCGGCGGCGGTGCGCCCGGAAGGGTTCCCCTGCAAATGGCCTCGGGGGTGGGGATGATGGGCTACCTACCACCTATCCGTACTTTTGCAGCAGATTGCTTGCTTTGGTGGTGTTTAGCCCTGGGTTGGGCCTCTCTGACCCCGCAAACAACCTAGTCACTTCATCTCATTCATAGACGGGAGCATTGATGAGAAGGGGACGGGACGGGTCATGGGGGTTGTAGATGATTGATGATTCAGTTGCTGTCGTTGTGGGACCTCAAAGTGCTACCTACTATTTGGGCACTCGGTAAAGGGACCCGCGGGACGCTCTTACTCACAGATGCTGTGTGCAGCGGTTTGCGGTGGAGTTTCCAACACCTAGCTGAGTGTTGTGCAGCAGCGTGCCATCTTGTTCGCATCATATCACATCACATCGCATTAAGCTCGCAGGGCATGGATTAACAGACAGGGCCGTCTCTCTGTCTGAGAACAAGTAATGAAAACATCATTGCCTCTCCAGTCCCCGTTCGCTACCTATCTAGGTTTGAGCCTCGACTCTGCGCCGAGAACTTCAATGGGTAAGTCAGGGCGGGCCAAAGGGATATGGCATCTCGTCCGGATTGGTCCTTTCTGCGTCGACGTCGATGCGGCTGGACTGTATGTAGCATTGAGGGAGCTCGAGATATGCAACGGGATGATGAATCTGAGGCTTGGGGTTTGGTGATTATCACACTCGCCTTGGATACCTACCTAGCACATTTCTTCCATGGAACTCGGTGACGAGGAGAAGCCTGGAGAAACCGACAAGCCATCCTTCCATCCCCACGCTCACTCAGACGCGCATCATCGCCATGAACCTTGGCCTGCACACACAGACACACACACAGACTACAAATCTCCTCTTTTTTTCTTCTCATCAGTAAAAAATGCCCGTTAACTGTCTCTCATCATCACAACACTCCCACTCGACGCCCCCATGGAGTCCCACGCTGGGACAACCCACGCTTTTCAGAGACACACCCCACTCCCCCCCCCCCCCCCTCCTTTTCCA
>JABFEX010000566.1:0-10026 GCA_013623515.1 Fusarium illudens | reverse complement strand
GGGCTTAAATTAGGAAATAACTATATTTAGCTAAATAGGGAAAGTTAGAAATCGGCTATGCCGAAGAATATAATACGTTTATTTAGAATCTCGAACCGACCCTAATAGAAGAATAGGATTATTAAAGAGTACTTATATTTAAGAGGTTAGTGTTTCGAGATATATGTAGTCTTTATGACAGGGATTCGGCCCCGTAAGCTGCTCGACTGGCCAAGAGATGAGAGCAAGGCGATGAGGCTTGCCGAGGTTACAACCAGTAACCACGCCGTATAGGTGATTGGACGTACTGAGGGAACTCTTATAGGGGAAAGGAATTAAATGTGTGCTTGAACTACATGAGACGTCTGCGCTTGCCCTCCCGGAATTCAATCTCCTCGTCGTGATTGTCTTCATCTTGTTTAGCTTGTCCATCCTCTTCATCTTCAGAATCCGTCTCAACTTCGATTTCCAGCTCGTGTTCCGTATCCGATTCCATGATGGAATCTGAGCGCAATTCTTCCACTTCATCCTCATCCTCGACCTCACTCCCCTCTTCCTGGTCGTCGCTTGGCTGGCCCTGGGCTTGCTGTTCTTCCTCCTCCCCCTCCTGGGCTGGCTCCTGCTGCTCATCGCGGAGCAAGGCTTGTTTCATGGTCTGTGAGAATTCCTTCATGGGCTGCAGGGCCAGTTCTAGATGGCGTTTATCGACACGACCACGCGCAGACTCTTCACTGAGGGCCAATGCACAGGCGGTGCGCACAAGATTCTTGATTTGCCGACCATTTAGGTTCTCATCAGCAAGCTTCTCAAGAACACCTTGGCTTCTGAGGGCTTCTGCGCTCTCTTCCGATATTTGCTTGAGAAAAGTAAACAACAGTGCCCGCCGGCTCGGTTGTGCAAGTGGTGGATAGTGAATTGCGAGATGAATGCGAGATACAAAGGCTCTGTCAAACGAACTGATGCGGTTTGTAGTTAAGAAGAGAATGCCGTGGTAGTACTCGAGCATTCGAAGAAAGACTATGACAGTTAGTATACGAGGTGCCGTGCGTTTCGTGGACGGGACGCTCTCTCATGATTCGAACACGCAGAAGGGAGCTTACCAGAGACAATCCCATTGTGTACAAGGTTTTTGGACTTTCGTTGTTCCAGATAGACGTCAGCTTCGTCGAGAAGAAGCAAGGCATGCCACCCCTCAGCGAGGTTGAAGGTATCCTTCAGTCCTCTCTCCACCGAGAACGTAGATGTGCCGAGTGTCCCAGCATCTAATCGAAGGAGCGGTTTTCGGCAATAGTCGGCAACACTTTCTATCAAATGTGAGTTTATGATCAGTCCTTCCAGGAGGTGAATACAACATACCGGCCGTCAATGTCTTGCCAACACCGGTGTCTCCGTACAGCAAGAAAATCATGCCTCGTCCCTTTCCTTTTACCAGATCGTCAAAGGAAAAGCTATCATCCTCGTGTACACGAACCAGAGAGAGAATCTGCTGTTTCTGGTTATCTGGGAGAATAAGCTCATCAAAGGCATGTGAGTCAAAGGCAACGTCGCTGATCGAGTCCACGTCGAAGGTGTCCCACATGTTATCCTTCAGAGAGTACCCTAAGATAGATGTATGGCTCATCATGAGGTCTTCCTCTGTCATTTGTCTCCGGGCGTCTTTCGATACCGCTGCAAAGGGTGACTGGCGTGCAATGCAGTGGTGGACGTTTTTCGTGCCCTTTGAAGATTGGTGTTCATCAATTTATATTTCAAGTATTGGGATGAGATGGTCCTTTTTGGGACTTTGCCAGGATCCTTTCTCCACGTCCACGATCCAAGACCATAGCCTCGAAGAAAGATTCGCAATGGACCACAGTCAACTTGAACTTCGGTATCCGTTCTGGCTCGTGGTATGAGCTCACAACCCGAGGTCATCTTGGGACTTTTCAGACCTTTCTCAGGCCAATCATAAGCTTGCACAGCCAGCCTCACTTGGTCTCGCACACTCTCCGGGGCTTGTCAGACCCTTCAGGGCCCTTTTAGGCCTTTTCTCATTCAACAGAAGGCATGAAGCCTGCTTGATGCAGCTTACCCTCTGGTACTGGTACTTGGGTCTCAACAGCAAGTGCGAAGCGCCCATTGCATGCCTGTATATAAGGCAGCCGATTGCCTACCAAAGGGGATTGGCCAGAACCCATGGCTGGCGGGACACCAAAAAGGCCGTGAAAGGACCAACCCTACCAGGCACCTTTAAGGACCTTTTAGTCCTTTTCAAGCCATGCTGCCCCTGGTTGTTCATGCGTCACTCTTGCCGCCACACCTGGCATGCCCACCTCCCCAGGCATAATAAATTCTGTCCCTCTGTGTCACTGCAACTCATTCCATCCCATTCCATCCTCTCATTCTGGCATGCCCACAATAGCCACAGCCCTTGTCATCAATCTTTTACTCCCTATTCGGCATCAAGGTCGCTCCCGTCCAGTGAGTGAGAACACGAGCTGTGTCCAACTCTTCGTCGCCACTGGATTGTCGCCATGTCTGGATTTGACCATCCTGCAAACAGGCGAAGGGCCCTTTGGAATGGCCCTTCTGCTCCTCGGTTCCCATCGCTGGATGGTCCCAGCCAGCGCACTCTGAGTGCTGACATTTGGCCCTCGGCCGGGCTCGTACCCCAGTCCCAAAACGTTCCCATCTCCAATGCGTTGTCCCTGGGGAGTTCGAGTGCCCCGTTCTCTCCTTCGGGGAATCCAAGCGCAGGGCAGGACTTTCGCAACCCAGAACCTGCTTCTCAGCCAGCCCATGGGAACTGGATGGCCACAACTCACAGAGAAGAGGTTACCAATACTTCATCCCGGCGACCACCTCCTAATCCCAGAGCACGGCCGGTCGAGGATTCGCAGTGGGAGCAGAACAAGGTACACATTGAGAGACTGTACATGAAGGAAGGTCTGCCCCTACCCACGGTAGTGGAGGAGATGAAAAGCAAATATAACTTTTCTGCATCGTGAGTCATGTTGCTTGATGTCGTCGCATCGCTTGACAAACGTGACGGCTTTGGCTCACACTTTAACCGCAACAGTGAGAGAATGTACAAGAACCGGTTCAAAATTTGGCGATGGTCCAAGAATCTACCTCACGAGGTTGCCAGGTGGATGACTGAGAAAGTCCAACAAAGAAGGCCTAAAGAAACAGTCTTCTCCTGGAACGATCAAGAATGGACGGGCGAGAAGATTCTCCACAAGTATGGCAAAGCAGCTTTGCATGATCAGGCTATGGCTGGTGAGTCTGTCACCTCCTAATGAGGCATACGAGCCCACTAACATATACGCTATAGGCGTATGCGCTCCGACTCCAAACGACATCCAGTACAGGACGCCCCCATCATTTGCCGCGAGTCCACAGCAACCCAGGACCGTAGCATCTCAGTCACAGAACCCGGGAGGCGAAAAGGAAGGGTAGCCCAGTTTCTATTTGGACACCATACCCGTCAAATTGGATCTCAGTCAAACAACCATAGCCGATCTGCGTCGATTGCTCGACCAGGCTTGTCGTGCCGCCTCAGCCGAGGCAATAGACGACGCCAATGCAGACTTCCGAGACGCTGTCTCAGGGTTTCGGTTCAAGCTGTCACCGACCCACGAGGAAACTCTCAGGGCTGGGTACTTGTATGCTTCCTTCTACGCCAACTGTGCCCACATGGACAAAGCGGACGCAGTGCTGAGCTGGATGTCGGAAAAGCATATCGAAAGATGGGGCCCTGGGCACGAAAAGACTTGTCTTCACTATGCGCGCACGATACAGCTCTTCCGATCCTGGGGGCGCCAGGAACATGCTGAACTTTTGGTGTACAAGCTCTTGGATGATACCGGCGAGGATCTCATCAGTTTCACGGCATCCCAGCCTCGGTCCTCACTCGCAGACATTGATCTCGAGCAATCATTCCCTGAGACTGACGACCCACACTCGATGAGCCATCAACTCGACAAGATTGATCTCGCTGTAATATCAGGCATTGCAGGCCTTGAAGACGTCGTCGAGGTCATCATCAGGCATTGTGAAGACAAACCAGATGATCCACATGCGTCTCTGCAGGCTTGTCGAGCCAAATGCTCCCTTGCGAAGCTGCACATGGACGCGGGCAATATCGAAAAGACACACCAGGCCCTCAAAGGTGCGAGAAGTTCACTGACACCACTTCTACTCGTGGGAGAAGAGCCCATGCCACGAACTACTTTTGAGATGGCAAGGCGTCTTTCTCGTCTGTTCTTCGAGATCAAAGACGAGACGTCATGTAACGCTGTGCTCGACCAAGTCATCGCATCTATGGAGAGTCGGCGCCATATTCTCGGATGCGACCATGAATTCGACGACATAGTCCTGTTGGACTTTGTTGTGTCCGTCGCTTTCCAGTTTCATGACCATGGCTCGTGGGATCAATGTCGATATTGGACTGAGAGAGGCCTCGGTCTTGCTATCAGGCTCCATGGAAGGAAGTCCAAAGAGGCCAGGAGGTTCCAGAAGATACTGGATAAAGACGGCTTTGGCATGCGAACTTCAACCAGCGTTCAGGACTTGATGAGCTTCTCGGGGGGGTCCTTTAGCATCAGAGTAGTCTCAAACTAGATTTCGTAGTAGACCAATACTCTGCTTAGCAGGTCGTCTATCTTCAATCCTAGTAGCTAGTAATTATAAAACTGTTGAATTGAGCCCGCACGCGATTGTAGAAAATATTGAGATTTTCTATAACTATATAGCCCTATGCACACCCTTAGCCATCAAGACTGAACATGGCCGGTCGTTTTTGAGCCAGAACTGGGATTGGCAGACACGTCAGGCAAAGAACCTCATCATCTACAGTGTTCACCAACCAGGCACGGATATCCCACGATTCTCGATTGTCACTGAGGCGGGCATCATCGGCAAGATTGGTCTTAACGAGAGAGGAGTCGGTGTGTGTCTGAATGCAATCCGGGCTCGGGGCATTGATCACACCAAGCGCCTGTCCATCTCGCTCTACGAAAGGTCCTTGAATCTCCTTCCAGGCAAAGCGCCATTGACGAACTGGTGTTAACTGGCCTGGCGGGAAGTGCGCATCTCATGATAGCTGATGAGCTTGGAGCAACTGGTCTTGAGTCCACGGCCAAGACTGTGGAACTCCTTCTAGCAGATGATCAGGGCGTTGTTAGTCACGGTAGCCACTTGCTTCTCGAGAATGCCGGGGCGGAGGAGCATCCTTGGCTCGTGGATTCACCCCAAAGATGCGACCGAATGCAGCAGCTCGTCAGTAAAGAGGTTTCGTCCAACAAATATATCAGTACATCCAATCTATTCAAGCTGTTCCAGGATGAAGAGGGCTACCCCAATGGGATTAATAGGGATGGAGCCAGTGAATCAAGTTCCGAGACCCTTTTCAACATCATCGTGAATCTGTCAGAAAGGACGGCAGACGTGGCATTCGGGCGGACGACAAAAGTCGTGGAACACGTGCACCTTAGCTTCTAGCACCTGACTGTCTAATCTCTGAATAGGTACACGAGTGTGGGACTTGTGCCTGAAAGACTCAGTGTTTGTGCGTGTACTTTTGTTGATGACGTGTCAGAGAGTGGTCTGAGGAATCATTGATTATGATATCTTGTGTAGTGCTCTTGGGGACTCTGTGAATCACCGGGAGCGGTGTTCCATACCCTTTCGTCCAAATCACACGTATTTCGAAAAAATCGTCAGCTTGTCCGCTGCTGGACAGGGTCAGCAGATGAATTGCGCCCTGTCCTAGGTCAGCCATGTTACCAAATGCAGACGAAAACGATGGTATCACCGGTCACTGCATCCGTGATTCAATGCTCACTTTGGTCTATATAAACCCACCTTCTCGCCCTCTTCGTCCCAACCCAAAACCACCAAGACATCAACTACCAAAAACCACATTGATCTCAACATCCATCAACCTCACCAAGACCATCCCCAACAACAGCATCTCTCCAACATCCATCATGACGCAGCTTCCCGACAAGAACGACGTCACCACCCACAAGATCCCCGCCCATCTTGTCCCCGACATGGTCAAGTTCCAGTCGGCCCTGGAGCTCATCTACGGCAAGTCGGCCGCCGGTCTCAACTTTGACTGGAAGAACGAGGGCGACGAGATTGTCGTCAAGACCTACTGGAAGGAGCCTGAGGACCTTCTCAAGGAGCTCCAGGAGAAGGACGGTGCCATCAAGGAGGAGGATGACACCAAGGAGGAGCACGGTGTCAAGGAGGACGATGCCAAGGACAAGAAGTGAGGAGGCATAGCCTCGTCATGCACCGCCCTGCACGGTCTACTGTAGCATTATGCAGATGAATTGAACGCTCACTGAACTGTTTTGATTTAGTGTTTACAACTATCTCTTGACCCTTTTCTTGAACTGCGTGTTTGAAGTGCACTATAACCTCTTTTGCAACCTCGCATGCTGCCAAGGCCTCGAAAGAAAGATACCAATAAGGGCTAGAGATGACCAAGACTAGCCATTGCCCAGGAAAATGCCGCCCTACCCGTAGCAAGGTTATACAACCCCCGTAGAAGCGGAGAAGCGAAGCCGGAATGATGGATCCTGACCGAAGACGTTATTTCCGATTGGCATACGAATGCATAGCCGTCTTGGAACCCCGCGTTAATTAATGAGGGGAATACGATTCTGGGGTTCAAGAGACGAATAAGGAAATGATCTCTCTTGATTCATCATCCTATCTGCCCATGGGCCGTGCATTTGGGTTTTAGCCGGATCATCGAGCTATGTTCGCGGCCGAATTCTTCCACGTATGGGGTTCGTTGGCTGATGGGGCCTGACCTTGTCAAGGTTTCTGTGTTGGAGATATAAGAGCTGTTAATACCAGTGTTGTAATTACTGAGTGTGACTTTGTTAGCCGGTGCTCATCTCATTCATCCTTGTCTTCGCCATGTTCATTGGAAACCTCCTCTCGGTCTCGGCCCTTTGTGCCCTGCTGTCCCCAGCACTCGCAAAGCCTTCCAGCGGTCTCCCTAAACGACCTCAGATCGAGGCTTCTCCTTACAATACCGGGAAGGACTTCCCAGCATCTCCAAAAAGAGACCATCGTCGTCACTGCTACGTCAAGCCCGGCAAGGGAGGCAATAGCAATGACGCCTCCCGTATCCTCAAGGCATTCAAGAAGTGCAACAACGGCGGCACCATTGTTCTTGACAAGAAGTACACCATCGCTTCACCGTTGGACCTGACATGGCTCGAGCATGTCGACGTGGTCATCACTGGCGAAGTTCACTTCAAGCCTGACCCTTACTACTGGGCCGAGAACAGCTTCAAGTTTCCTTTCCAGAACATGTCCTCGTTCTGGAAGGTTGGTGGAGAAGACATCCACATTTACGGTGACTTGAGTAATGAGCAGTCGGTGCTTGATGGACATGGTCAGGAATACTGGAAGGAGATAGAGACCAACAAGACTGTACGTCCACTCATTGGAGATGGTTCACGATTATGAGCTGACTATTGATTGTAGCTTCTACGGCCTATCCTGTTTACCTTTGAGGGTGCGCACGGCGCTTCTATGACGAATTTGCGCATGAGGAACTCACCCAACGTATTTTCCCTCGAGCCTTTGAGAGCCTACAAGTGGCGTTACTAATTTTGATCAGTGGTTCAATATTATTGCCAACAGCGCCGACGTCCTGATCAGCAACTTGGATGTGCGAGCATCTGTAAGTCGCTTCGGATCCATGTTGAGATGTCACTGACAACCTTGGTAGAGCCGTGATGGCGTCAAGATCGCCAACTCCGACGGCTGGGATACCTACCGTTCGGACAACGTGGTTATCCAGAATTCCTACATTGACAACACTGACGGTATGGCGGTAGTTCATCGTGTTGCCTAGCCACTAACAACTTCCAGACTGTGTCTCCTTCAAGCCCAACAGCACCAATGTCGTCGTACAGAATCTCGTCTGCAATGGCTCCCACGGCATCAGCGTCGGCTCTCTGGGTCAATACAAGGGCGAGACCGACATCGTGGAGAATCTATACATCTACAACATCTCCATGTCCAATGCCAGTGACGGCGCGAGAATCAAGGTCTGGCCTGGTATTGAGACCCAGTTCCAAAGTCTCCTGAACGGAGGAGGCGGTCTCGGACGGGTTAGGAACGTCACGTATGATCGTTTCTATCACCAGAACAACGATAATGTGATCACCATTACTCAGTGTTATGGACAAAAGAACCAGACACTCTGCAACGAGTTTCCAGTAAGATTCCATCTGAATTTTCTGACCAGGGCTGAAGTACTGACAACGACTACCAAGGCCAACTTGACTATCGAGGACATCACCATGAAGAACATGTGGGGAACTACTTCTAAGAAGTTCGATCCCAGAGCGGGATCTCTTGTTTGTAGTGCTCCTGATGTAAGTTGGCTCCTATTCCTGGTGTCCATCATCTCTTGAACTAACATCCATACAGCGCTGCAGCAACATTGTGGCTGAGAATATCACGGTGACGGTGCCGAGCAAGAAGCCTCCGGTCTACGACTGCCAGAACCTAGACACGGACTCCCTTGACATTACGTGTATTGATCCATCAGACAAGGACAGAGACACGTCGCAGGGTTAATCGAGTAGCGATGGAGCTACCACAGCTGTTGAGGGTCAATTTGATCATCTACCTAGAAGCTGAATGTATACATCTGTTGATTGCTGTGCCGAAGCCTAACCTCCTTGAATCTGGCGCACCCGGTCCTCGATTATTTTTCTATTCAACGGTAGTTCAAATCTGTGGTCGAGAACAGCAATCCTACCAGGGAACTTGTTGAAATGCGCCATCTCTATATTCCCATTACGTCCCGAGGCCTTGCTCCTGCATGCTAGGGCGATGTTGGGTTTTGGAAATCGGCCAGCGATGGCTTGCACGATGGAAACCCCAATTCCACGGTTTGCACCAGTTACCAGAATACTAGCCATGGCTATTCAAACTAGGATGATTCTTGTGTGGAGTCTTGGCACACTCCAGGAGCTCAGATGGCCCTCTTTATACCACTCTTGAACTCGGAATTAAGGCCCAATGAGGTGGTATCCCGATGCTTGTCTTAAATCCGGAATACTAAGACATGAGTATCGCATGTTAGCATAATGTGGAATGATCGACTTCATAGGGCTTACTCGACCACCATCAGGACTGCCGTCTTGTCATTTACCATTGGATGCGGTGCCAGTATTGTGTTGAAGCCTGTGTTCTTCGGTGTCATGCCCGGCACGGTGTCTACCTATGAGAAGAGAAGTCGCCATTATAAACAAGATTTCAGAACGCCAATTATAGCCTCTCACCAAAACCACGGAAAAGTCTCTTCATCAGATGAAAGTCCCTGCATCATCGTCGTCCAAGGCAACCACTCACTTCCACCATTATCAAACGCAGTGTCTTCAAAGTTCAGTCCGTCAAACGCACCCACCGGGACATCCTGAGACCCTCCCGATTCATCCAGTGACAAATCATCAGGACCTGCAGCTGTCTGCTTCCTGAGTGATTCGGCTTTTGACTTGAGAGCAGCGAGGACTGCTGGCTTGGATCCGACCCCATCGCCAAACTCGTCGGTTAGTTCGCTGGAAAACATGGCTTCGACAGCTCTCCACGCCCTATCCACGTGAGGCCCGTTAGGTCGAGTACACAGATGCCATAGGATATACATGGTGGCATTGTACTGCGGATAAGCTTTTCTCGCCCAAGAGTACTGCTCTAGGAGAGGCTCGTCACCAAGCACCCTGGTTTCCAGAATGTCCAATGCTTCGAGCAGATTCTCGTCCGTAGCAAGTGCTTCGCGGGAACCCCGATGTTGCAGCGCAAGCCACTGCTGTCTTATAAAGAAATCGAGCTTTCGAAGGAGGAATTCGGCACAGCTGACAGTGAGGCGATATTAGGGCGTCGACGAGGATACTAAACCACACTTATCTACTCGCTTTATAACTTAAGACCTAGCTTCTCTAATAATCTTATATCTCGTCTCTTCGCTCGGGGAGGAGCTATCTATTAGCGTAATTATCTTATTAAGGGCTAGGCTTTAATTATATT
>JABFEX010000564.1:0-13436 GCA_013623515.1 Fusarium illudens | reverse complement strand
GTCCCGCCCCCCCGGTCGGTCACGGCTTCGGTTTCCGGAACGAGCAGTGGGGTGCGAGATGGTCCTCCCAACGCAGGGTTGCATTCTCCAGCTGCTGGAAGGGAAACATGGTCGGAGATTATTCCAACGGTGAAGCATCATCGACGGGACGGCGGATACATATCTGGTTAAAGAAGTTGGATTCCAAGACTGGCTGCTACGTACGTAGTATCATGGTGGAGGCGTCTTCTTCACCCCCCCCTCGAATGCCGCGGTTCAAGGACTGCGGAAACGGCACTTCAAGCGGACCTTGGAGCCAACGCTAGTCCAGGAACCATCCATGTCCCCCCTGGGAAACTCAATAAACAAGGAGAAAGGAAGACGACGTCAGTCGGAGCGGCAACGTAACGAGGCCGACTTGAACTTCGGCTTCGATCAACGACTTTGGCAGGTAGCTCCGTTCTAGAAGGTTTCCGTGGCATGATGAGGGGACCACACTCTTTGTCTCACGAGCATGACCCCCCCCCCTCCCTTCTCTGTTGGTTGACTCGTGGAGCTTGTCTAAACGGGCGTTAATTGCGTAGTTCTGTGTCGATGTCGGCAGGGGCATCATCTGACGGTGCGGTGCGTGTGTGGCCCCGGAACCCGGACTATTGAATTGATCTCGGGCCCCATTCAAAAGGTCCCTCTCCCGATCAATTTATTGACAGTGAGCCCTGTGCTGCGGGGTTGCCTACTCCGTACCTATAGAGAGAGAGCCGTAAACTCCGTCGAAGAGAATCCATCCATCGCGATACGGAGTACGGAGTAAGCGTACTTACTGCAGTCGGGGCAATAGTTCAAGGATGCCAAGCATGTCACTCCTCCGTATTCCGTACGGACACGGAGCAGGTCATCAAGGCAGCTGTTATTATGCAACAACCCGGGTTGAGCTGTCACTTTGAACCTTTGCCAGCGACACTCTGGCTTCATCCTCCCAAGAGGCCGGGAAACGCTGGATCGAGGCCTGGGCCTTGTGGATGCATCCCGCTAGCAGCAGCAGCCTTCGTCTGGCTGATGGTGAGGGTGAGGGGGCCAGAGAGACGGGACAGACGAACATGACATGTTCGTCCCATCATCCCAAGTCCGCAAACGCAATCGAGTGGATCAGAATCCAATATTTGATGAGAGCGACGATGAACTCTTTTGCCCACAACCCGCCCCTTGTCTGTATGTACGTAGTGGCCGCGCGCTATTGGTATCCAGAGGGAAGCCATACGCGGAAACCCAGGACCAGAGCGGAATTGGGGCCGGACCAGGCCAAGGAACGAACTCAGCCCAGCAGCTGAACAAGCCGCGGCTCTTTGCATGTGATCGTCCAAGGCGTCTATAAAAGACTCGGCTCTTGGTTGTTATGGGCGAGAGCAAGGATGCTCGGTCAAGTGATCCGCATAAGCACCGAGGTGACGCCCTCATGAGTTTCATGCGAAAGAATAGAAAATCACCGAGAGGCGAAAGAGAAAGAATATCAGTAAAAAAATAACAAGACGACCCCACCTTTAGCCATCACCCCCCTTTAGCCACATCATCATCGACTTTAATAATAAAAGAGGGGAAATTAGAATTAACCATAATAATACTAATTTAAATCATATATAATTAAAAGATATATTATTATAATTAATAATATCTAAAGAACGCGAATACCGAATTTATTACGCTATTAATAACCTCAAAGACTCGCTATTATAGCTAATTATAAAGAAGCATACTATCTCTTATAGCTCTCTTTATTATTATTAGAAGGGCGGCGCTAATACTCGCGATAGGTAGATAAAGGCCTAAAAATTAGACCCTAACTAAGAATAATTCCTTATTAATTAGATCCTTAATAAAGAAGCTACTAGCCGGGGCCCGATAAAGAAGGCTATACGAGGCTTTATTAAATATATTCTAAGGCATAATAGCTAAGATAAATCTATTAGCTATAACTAGGTTAACCGCTTCCTTTAACGCTATAAGGAGATTAAAATAAAGCTATTATAGTCTATCGATACTATATAAACTAAGGAGGCAATAGAAAAGAAGATATCTCGCTTTTATAAGCTATTAGAGACCTAAATCGAGGATAAGGAGATTAACTAGACCAACCTTTATAATATTAATAAGCATAGAGTCACAAAAGGGGAAATAAAGGCTAGAAGAGTGATTAGAAGCTCCCTTATATACTTCTTAATTATCTTAAAGAGTAATTCTTATATATAGGTCTTAATTATCGAGAGTATCTTAGCGGCTAGCAGCTAGATTACCCTAGTAGTTATCTTTACCGGCGAAAACCTCTAAGGCTAATAGTTTAACCCTCTATAGCTAGATTAGAAGTATAAATATACCTTAATAGGCTAGTTAAATGCCCTTATCTTTAGGAAATAGTTTATTAAGGTCTTCTTACTAGAAACGAAGCCTTATACGGGCTAATAGCGCCTTCTAGTCCTCAATAGCTATAAGTCTTATATTACGGTTAAAATTATATTCCTAGCTTAGGTTAATAAGGTATAGCTATTATACCTTCCGGTATATTCGTTATATATTACTTAACCTCTCGATATAAGTATTTTTATGCTATTAAAGTAATATTTTTATAAAGAGACTAGGAAATATAATACCTTAGTAATAAGGTATAAAGGTTAGCTATAAGCTAACTAAGAAAGGATCGATAGGTAATAAGATTAAAGTAAGGTATAAGACTTTAACTTACCGAGCTCTTAGTAGAGGCTCGGCGGTTATAGCTTTATTAGTCTAAGGGCTCTATTCTTATTAGTTTGCTTATAGAGAGTCCTTTCATCCGGTCTGCTGAGGACTCTCCCGAGGCTATTAGTTCGATCCCCGGTTATAGGGCCTTCTTATATAAGGTCTCTTATTTAGAAATAATAATTTATAAAGGTATATAAAATAGCTTATAAGAAAGCCCTCACTTAGATTAATATCTAATATACCTTTCGAGGCATAAAAATATATCCTATCGATACTAGCCGGCTATTATAAAAGGTAGTTAATACTATATGCCCTTTATCGCTAAAGCTACTACCTATAATACCTAAGAAGAGGAAGCTTCTCTTAGATAGGCTTCTTAAGATACTAAAAAATGCTAGGGAAGTTAAATTATAGCTTAAAAAGGCATAAAGAGAGACTAGCCGCGCTTCTTAGAGTCTTTATATACTTATTAACTAGAATATTAAACTTATTAGCTAGCTAATAACTCTTAATATAAACTAAGAGCATAAAATCAAGCAATTAAAGAAATAACTAGAGTCTTAGAAGCCTACCGGTAAGAAGGCTATTAACTATAACCCTAATAAGAGGTTTGCGCGTATTAAAGAAATTATATATACTTATTATAAAGCTATAAAGGCACCTATAAAGATATGCGACTATAAGGTATCGAAATTATAAGTAAATTTATTTAAAGCCATAGAATTATAATAAGAAGGTATAATAAGTTAATTCTAGCTTTAACCTAATTAATATTATTTTTTTTAGTTGAGAAATCATATATTAAAGTGATACCTATGTTTATAAACTAAGGCAATTCCGAGTGGCTAAAGGGGGGTAATAGCTAAAGGTGGGGTCGTCTTATTACAGTCTTGGCCAAAACCACTCAAGTCAAGCTCTCTCTCTGTGTGTGTGTGTCCCCTCCCTGCAGGGATTGATTGCGTGTCCAGGGCTGAACCGCGCACGCCACCCCCTGGTCTCTTTTCTTGCCCAAACGGGAATCCTTCGGGAATCTTTCTGGAAGCATACCGGAATAGGGGTGGGCGTGTTTGCTGCGCCCCCCCTGCCCAGTGAGTACGGAGCCCTTTCAGCAAGGCCCGGAGCCTTCAAGGAATCAGGACCCTTCCCCATCGCAGCATCCTTCTCTCTCTGGCAAAGTTCGCGAAGCGGCGGCCGAACTTGATATTGGTCGATACAACGGCGGTCAATGTCGATACCACGACGGACGACGATAAATAGCCGCGGCCGAGAGAAGGAGAGAAGGGCATGCAATGCGCGTACGCACCGTAGCACTCTATACGGAGTACATGATGTCTGTGTGCGTCCAACAAGAGACACTTACAAAGCATCTCTCGGCCGATCTTGACCTTAACGCCGTTTCAGACCAAACCTGTCGGCCCCTCTGCCCCCCAGTCGTCATGGCATGGGTCGGCACTTTGTAGGATGCCGCGTCCAAATTGCGACAGACAGACAGCCCAGCCCTACGATGGTATGGTATGGGAATGGGCTTTTGCCGAGATGGACGAGTCATTTAGTTAGGCCTCAACTCAAACTTGTCTCTTTCTCGCTTTCGCTCCCACGCGGGGTCGGTTGCGTGTAATTAATCTGCGACGCAGACCTGCGGCACAGACTTGGGCCTTGGCCCTGTCAAACTTGTCAATCAGCCACGTTGGAGGGAGGGCTGGCAAAGCTTAATACCGTCCTAGGTCCTAGTCGTCCTCGCTTGAGATCCTTCTGGCCGTGGGGGTTGGGTTGGGTTGGTTTGGCAACGGTGAGTCGGCAGCATCGGTTAACAGGAAACAGACAGAAGAAAAGGGAGGGAGGGTACACAACGTGTGTTGGTGGTGTTGGGCCTTGTAGTGTCGTTGGTGTTGTGTGTTGTGTTGTGCTGCTCCTCCTGTTGGTCTTGATTCCTCAAGGAAGATCCGTGTTTCAAAATACGATATCTCGCTGCAGCCCAATCTCTCTGATGCCATACATACGAGACAGACGAGACGCGAGACACCTTGGGGTTTGTTTGTCCACGAATCGCACAACAACTCGGGGGGCGGGCGGGCAGCCAACAAACAATCCCCCCTCTTCTTCTCTTTCGCTCTCGCTCTCTGTTATGCCGCTCTCGGCTTTCACACTGACCACAGCGTCGGACAGACTTTCAATCTCTGTGAGACATGCCGCCCTGCACTTCGCCAAAACCGACGCTGCTGGTTGGCTCCGACAGGCAACATCCCAGCTTCGTTGCTTTTGTGGGAGCCGAGCGCCCCAGCCGTAGCCGTGGCCTCTCACCTCTCTGTTCCCCTCTTCCCGTGACAGGACGCGCTTCGCTGTCAAAAGAAGAAATTCTTCCCCCATTGTACTGGTTCAGGTGAGGCGAGCAAGCCACGATGTCAGCTCGTCAGTCTGTTCCCCCTTTAGATGCCCGCCCGCGGGCCAAGGCAAACGACTGATCAATCAATGAAGCTGGCGTTGATCAGGTGAAGATTGACACTGAGCTGTAAAATTGATAAAAGTTCAGCTTTCTCCAGTGCGGAATTAAGAACAAAAAGAGACTGTCATGTCAACTACCTTGGTTCGTTGACAAGTCGACGATGGCATCAAACCCCACAAAACTCCCCCAAGCTTCTGCAAGCCACCAGCTTTTCAGCTCAGCTCGAGGCACCTCGCTTGCTGATTGGGTCAAGTTGATTCGCCCAGATCCCTTAGGCGAACCATGTGGTGGGCTCGTGTGACGTCCAGGGCCGTTGTGCAGACATCCGCCTGCTCTCTCTGTCTGTCTCTGTCTGTCTCCTTTCATTCTTTCGTCTCCCTCTCTCACCCATCTCCTTCTCCCAAAAGGGGGCTCTTGGCGGGAGGCCTTGTTGCATGCCCAGACTGCCGCCTCTGCTGCTGTCTCCCGGCCGGCTGTCAAGGATTGCGTAGGCCTCCTACAGCTCCAGCTGCTCTGCCCTGTCCCACCATTCAAACGCAGGGGTGCGAGATGCTGCCGAGGCTTGTGGAGTTTTCCCATCAGAGAGTAGTGGTCGACGACGACGGGGATCTTGCATCTTGTCTATCGCGAGACATAGGGCTGTAGTGCCCCCCGGCCGAAATCTCCTCGATACGGGCCCCCAGACAGAAAGAATGCCAAAGGGGCCCAGCCCAGGCCTTGGCCGTATTCCCCTCTCCACTCAAACGCTCCACCATCGCCCAAGAGACAGGCTCATTTACCACCCAGACAGGGACAGGTCTGCTTACACACTCGTCGCCAAGCATCACGCACAGGCAGGCTGCCCCGGCGTGAATCCCTCGTAACCACCTTGCTAAAGTAGTCGATAGCGGGAGCTTGGCTGGACCGCAATTCCGCATTTACCGTGCCACACAGGCCACGACGACTGACTGGACTGACTGGCAAATCGCCTCTCTGGTGGCATGGATATGGCTTTTGGTTTCTTCGAGGCAATCTCGATTCGTATCCCCGTCATATCCGCCGCAGCATTGACTCGTCCTCGGATAGAGAGTGTCCTCGGATAGAGTCCTCGGGTAGTAGGGCGGTGATACCCAGTTGCAGATCCTTCGTGGATTCCCATCAGACTCTCCAGTCAAGCTGTGCAATCCCGTCATGTAAACAAATAGCGGTAAGATACCGCGAAAGAGCGAGTCGAAATAGGTTAAAGCCTAGGGGTGTGTCCAAGTCCAAGTCTTGGTAGGCCGCGAAAGCATAGTCGTAACCCGGAGCTTCAGCCACCGCTGACCAAGCTTGCTTCTGTGAATAGTACACCATCTCTGGTAGGCTTGAATCAGCATATGTCCCAAGCCTCATGATCAAGCAGAGAACGGTCCAGCCCGGGGCCCATCGACGTCGGCCTTTCTTGTCATGTCTCAGCTGTCCCGGCAAGCTCCATGGCCGCCCACCTCCCGTGATGGCGTCGAGCTGCCCTGAAGGCGTCCAGTCGCGACCAGATGACCCAGCGCCAAGTTGGAGCAAAAGACGCCGGGCTTCCAACGACTATCGATTAGGGCGTCCGCAGACGCGTGGTGTGAAAATGCTTGTTGAGCCCGGACCAGCCAACGCTTGGCCACATCCCGTCTCCAGCCCAAGATTGGTTCGCCGATGGTATCTCCAAATCTCCAAGCCCACTTTTCCCTCAATAGTGGTTGTCGACATTCCTCCAACACACACCATGCCTCCTACGTATGACCAGTTGTGAGTGATTCTGGGTTGACTGGACAGAACGCGCCGTTGTCCTTCTCGCTAGAGAGAAGCATGTCAGTGGTATGACGATGGACTACAGACTACCCCTGAAGCCATTGTCTTGTCGATCTGGTGGCTGAGTGACATCCAAGGCGACAGAGGGCCAGATCTCGAAGGGAGGAAACACGTAATCTCTCCGTCGTATTCGAGACCTTGCTCGGGAACTTGAGTTGCCTACTTGTTCAGAATAGAAACATCTCTACGGAGTAGTTGCCGCTGCAGTCGAGGTTGGTTGGATAGACAATACGCCGACGGTGGCAGACGGGGTTCAGCGATGATCATTGCCGTTCTAGGCCCTCAGCCGTCGGCCACAACCTGTCAAGCTTTCCCGATCCACTCGACGTTGCATTGCCACGGAATATCCGGGACGACGTTGCGTGGGCAGTACTCCGTACTGGACAGTGCTGTCCTGTACGGAGCAGCCTCTTGAGAGATCTGAATTTTCAAGCAGCATATGCCAAGAGCCCTCTCGTATCCAATCCCAAATCGCTGGGCTTCAAGTCCTTGCCTTAGAAGACGCACGCACGCACGCCCGCACGCACGCACCTGTGTGTGTCTGTCTGTGCCTGCTGATGATGGTGGCGCGCCTCTCCCGTATCCCGCAACTGCTAGCCCATGACGCGTGCCGAGTGGTTGGAATTGGGCAGCCCTAGAAGGCTGTGTTCCAGGGAGGCAAACGAGACCATGTACGGGGCCGAAGCGCTCTGGTTTGCTTGTGATGCTCCCAGATTGTCATTCATGCCGAGATCACGACCCCTTGGTGGCCTCCAGGAGTCCCGGCGGCTCCCCAGTCCCCTGTGTTTGCGAATCTCAGCGGCTCCGGGAGCCTCTAAGAGCAAGGGAATGACAGGGCCCCTTTGCCAGTCTGGGTTTGAACCTCGGCAACCCCACCGCCCAATTTCCATGATTGCCACCAGACTTGGCTCAAAGGAGTCAATATCCCGTCCATTATCCATCAGGGAACCGGCTGTATGGGCCAGGACAGAGAGCTAATGCCACTCGCCGTTCCAGGAAACCAGACCGAACCCGATTGCTAGTGAGGGCCTCGATGAGAAGTCAACAATCCCGGATATCGGGGTCCACGGCGGAGAGGTGAAACCCGGCGACCGACTCTGCCGAGCCAGCTAGCATGAGTGTTATTGGATCCTTTGAGAGCATGTTCGGATATTAGACATTGGCAAATGGATGCAAAAAGGGTCTGGTCCGGGGCTCGAAGGATTGCGATCTTGCATCTGTCAAACCCTCTTTTGGCCTCGCAAGCATCCCTGGCACAGGGCCGTAGTGCTATGGGAGATCGACACGGAGGGCCGGTTAGAGGAATAAGGTGCTGCTGCGCCTCGCCAGTCGTCATCAGGTTTCAGGGATGCTCAGGCGAGTGAGGTGCAAGCAATGTAATGTGCCGTGTACGGTAGCTCAGGCCTCGACGGTTGCAGCAGAGCAGCGTTGGTGGGTGGGTGTTTCGAGTGGATATGGAAAGACGGCCGCACACACAATAACCTGATTCATCCAGTCCCGCGCATATTCTTGAAACTTGGTTTGGCCTCTCGGTGCTACCTTGCGCATCAGAAATGCCAAGTACCAGCGTTGAACCAAGGTGCTGACGCCTCGCATTAAGCCACAGCTCGGCAGTTGGCTAGAGTCCACCGACACGAGAGCCTGCGTGGGTCAATCTTGCCGGGATGCGGGATCGTCGACTTGATTCTGATACGTGAGGGTCTGTCGAGTCTTTGTATTCGAAACGACTCTGCAAGGTGATCGTCGTCGACGGCAGCGCGCACCGCAGGGCCTCCCTCAGTTGACCAGCCCAGCCCGGCAGCACAGGGCTGAAGGAGGGTGTGTGTGTTGTGTTGGATTGATTCCATTCACCCACGCTTCTCCCATCCAATGGCTCCACCCGCCTGCCATGTCCCGATCATGCTAGAGGAGCAACGGCGCAGTTTCAAAGGGTTCAAAGACGTTGGCCAAAGTAACGGTAGCACTGGGGGCCGCCAGTGAGACAAACAAGATTGAATCATGTCACGACGCCGGCATTCTCCGTCGTAAAAAAGCACTTTATGGGACGGGTTTGTTGAGACCGCAAAACCTTGGCCCGTCTGCTCCTTGTCGAAACCCGAGTCATCAACCAACAGCCACCCCACCCTCGGCGGCCACTCATGTTGTTGGAGTCGCGCAACTGTCGTACACATGAGCTCTTGGGTCTGTGGATTCATTCTCCAGGAAGCTCCGAATCTGGCGGTTGAGTTTCTCTGGCGCCCGCGCGTCAGTGTCAAGTCCAGTCTGAGCCCGTGGCTACGGCTAGACCCATCACCGGGGCGGGCACCAAACGGCGAAGTGCCTACTGGATTCGTACTCGAGTCCGTGGGGTGTTGGAGGTTAGTGGCCACCCGCCGGCAATGCTGGGCGCAACGGAGAAGCTCATTCATCGAGAGGGAATATCTGCTGTATCCTTCGAGGGGGAGGTGTTGACGTACGCGCTCGGGATGTGGATGGTACTCGGAGAAGGGGGCAATTGGCCGCGTCAAGGTAAACGGCTGAGCATGATGACGACGCTGAAGCATCCCTTGGGAAGCTGAGCTGGTCCATGGTTTGCCAGATTTGGCAGAGAGAGGCAGAGTCATCATCAGGGAGACGGACTCAAGATGGATGAATGCGTGGAAGCTCGAGAGAAGCAGAAGCAGGTACGAACTGCCGAGTACCCATCCCGGCTGGGCTCGCACCAGAATGCAAGTGTGGCGCAGCAGCCTCACGACAGGACACGCCCCTCCTTCGGGGTCCCGGTCTTCCAAATTGCCGGGAGCCCTGGAACGCACGTATCTTTGTACAGTACCGCGCTCGTCATCTTATTCCGCTCCTCAGGGCCAAGATCCATGGTTTCCCAACTCCGCTAATACATTGGGGGTTTAATAACGTTTCTTTCATTTCCTCTGTCTCGTAGGGGGATATGCTTCAGTCCAGCTCTTGGGAGGGGGCTTGGAGCACTTGGCATGCTGGCCCCCGGAGACGATCACCACCGGATCCGGTCTGGGCCAAGAGCCGAGCGTTTCTCCATGCCCCGGCAAGTCAATCAGGCAATCTGGGTGCCCTTGCTTGAGCTTCATCTACTGTATCAATGCTGGACAGCGGCCCTTTCTGTGCTCGTGATGCAGTGATTGCCAAAAAAAACACTGATGTCCCGTGTTATCGGCTTCCCCAGCGGCGCCGCCTCCCGCGAGAGAAAAATCACGCCGCCGCACGTGTGGCTATCAGCCTGGACCAACCAGGCGGCGCACCAGGCCAGCCCTAACACTCAAAAGAAGGGGTCCGTTCCGGGCTGCCGCCTGCATTGGAGGAATGGGATGGTAGGGCTGAGAGCCAATTTCACGCCATTGGATCTCGCAGCGCAGAGACCCCGAGGCCCGAGGCCCCGTGTGGTGTGGTGTGGTGTGGCGTGGCGTGTGTGTGTGTGTGTGGCGCACCCGCGTATTTGCTTGCTGGGTGGTAGGTAGGTACTCGGGCTCCCCACCTCCCGAGGTCACTAGGACGAGCGAGGGGACGGGAATGGATGTCTCCAGCTGGGCTTGCACGCTTGGCCAAAACACGACTCAGTGCAGAGAGACCCCCTGCGAAGCTGGCCTTGCTAACGCGGCGCTTGGGTGGAATGGTGAGCGATAGGGCTTAGCTGGCGGGTTCAGTTAAGGAGGCGCACCGCGGAGTTTGCCGTCCCATCTGTCGTTGATCGTGATCCACGGATTTATTGGGTTGGGTTGGTCATCATCTCCTAATCCCGTGCTAAACAAAGAAACACACTCGCAGCACTTGGCTGCTGCAAGTCGGCAGACGCGACGACCTGAGTTCACATCCGAGATTCAAAAGAAGAGTCTGACAATGCAAATGCAGGTCGACCTAATCCACTTATTTCAAACCCTCTTTTACAATCCATCCCATGCGATTCGCCTGCGCGCGACTGACCCAACTCTAGGGATAGCGTCATCTGAGAACAGACGAACCCAACCTAGGCACAGTAGCCGCGCAACATGCGAGCGGGAACTGGTCCAGAACCCACAGCTGGCATTCAGACAATTCGTCTGTCTGTCTGTCATGACGACGTCCTTCTCCTCTCCCTCTCCCTCTCCCTCTCCCTCTGTAGGGGAATCGGACCAGCGCCGCAGATTGTAAGGACATGGCTCCATCCTCGACACCACCTGAGCCGAGTCCAAAGGGCCGCCAGCCTGCAGCAGTGACAGACCGTTGGCCCAGCCCTGGAGGGCTACCACAACTGCCTGCCTCTTCGGGTGTCTGCTGCACCCGACGGACTGGTTTCGCCCTCGTAGTCATGACCAAGATCAGGAGGAACCAAGCCGAAGTCGGTTCATCTTTTAGTGTCACAAGTGTCGATGCGCTTTCCGCTCGTTAGCCCCGAGCCGGCCGGGTGCAGGGATCAGGCCACAACGACTAACACCAGAGGATGAGTGGGGGGGGAGGATGGCGGTGGGAAATGCCCTCTGTCGTTCTCGCGTTGGTTCAAGCGGGAGAATGACGCTTGGGTAGAATTGGCCTGGTCAAGCCTAGGCAGCCGAATTTGCACCTTTATCTCCGGCACCGAGCGGGTAAATATGGCCGGATTCTTGCTTCTACATCCGGCGTGACCGGCTGGTCCGCGGGTTCCACGGCGAAGAGGCTCTTGTGAGGTCAACTCTTGGAGAATCGGTGAGAGGATCAAGATATCTTTGAAGGATCCAAGGTGAACCGCTTAGGATGGACCCATCCATGGCTGGGAAGGATTCCTGAACCCGCCCGTAAGCCTACCAACCAGAACAAACGGCGAAACATTTGGAATCCTCGCATCCTCTTCTGCAACCTCACCTCACTCACTTTGACTTGTCGCATGTCGTCAGACGATCCCTCACTCATCAGAGATACGATCCAGGGGGGGGCCCGCCTTGTATCCCTGGAGACCCTGGTAGATCTCCCATCGGCACGCGGGGTTCCTCCATAACCCTACGGACACCTTCTGCATCTCTCGCTCGCTCACTCGCTCTGCACATACGGTCCGAGTCTGCTCTGCGGTGAGTGATAAATGCAAGAGACGCATAGTCAACTTGGCGTGGGATGATGCCCAGTGAAACCGAAACAGCGACATCCAATACTACTAGTCAAGCCAGCTTTGCCCTACTTACTACCTCTCTATTCTATGTTTGGCAGGTCGCAGGAGTTATGGGGCGAAACACAGGAACATCATCTCCAGTAGCGCCGAGTGTCATCACGATGGCAATTGCCGTCGGTGCGACAAGGAATGTATGGTAAGTAATGTGTGCGTGAAAATGCTTGCTGCCCGCTGAGCCTCGCCTTGCGTGTCTCTGGCCAGGCGGCAAGGCAGGCTGAGTTGAGAAGCCAAAGCTTCTTGGCAGGCTGAGAGGCGTTGGAGCTGAGGAATTATGCCAAGGCAGGGTTTCTTTTTTGTCAGCGCCGTTGCCTGTTGCCCGAGGTGCCCGACGAACAGTCAGCCTGCCTAGGTAGGTAGGTAGGCAGAGAAGCGACTGGGTTCGGGCTCTGGAGCTTCCATCCCTTTGACTTGTGGCGCCGTGGGTAAGGGAAGGGAGAGAGCCCGGCCACGAGGGGCCGGCATGACGAAGGCGGCATTCAGACTTGACCGGCTTGGGCCAAGAAGGGCGGCGGGTCGAAAGCAAGGCGAACTTGACAGTTTCTGAAGCCTGCCTCGTGGCAGGCAGGGCAGGCAGTAGGCAGTAGGCAGGTCACCGTCGCGGGTAGCGGGCATCACCAACTCCCGTGCTGCGTCTTGCATATCATGGATGGACCGTAGGGCTTCATCCAAGGCTCTTCCCCGGAGCCTTACAGGATCCGCCCTGCCGACGGAGATGGAGTCGAGTCAACAGGACACCAAGTGTGGTGGGTTGGGTACCCAGGAATAGCAGCGGGAGGCGGACGGAATGCGCACGAGGGCCAGTGAGCTGTGCAGGCGAAAAGAAGGAGGATGGAAGCGACCAAAAAGCATCCATCCGGGATCAGGGAAGAAGCTTGTTGTCGGGCGTTGGTGGTATGTATCGAGAGCAGCAAGATGCAGCATCTCTCATGCAACCTACCTGACCCCATCCCCTCCCTCGCATCTACCCTCGGCCTGGTCACCCAACAACGTCAAAGCCTATGAAATAAAAACAAATGGGACCTACTGTGCAGTACCGACCTGCCTAGGGGAAAAAAAGATGGAAAATATTACCCGCTCGCCCAACAGGGAAACAGCATCTTGCGTGGGCCAACGGCGATCCGAAAAGGGTGCTCGCTGCGCAGTGCCGATTCGGTCGGAGTAGAAGGTGAGCAAGGGCTGACAGAGGCTGACAAGGGCTCACTCACTCACTGGTACTTTGCCCAGAGCAGAGCACATGTACCTCTTCTCTAGGTGCACACGCCTCGACCAGAGTCGTCGGCCCTACCACCCCTCCCCCGCGAAGCTATCCATCCCATCGTCTCCTTCTCCGCACACACC
>JABFEX010000563.1:0-13731 GCA_013623515.1 Fusarium illudens | reverse complement strand
TAGCGATAAGTTAATTAGGCTAGGACTTAATATAGATAATAGAGGGCTAGGATAAATTAATTAGGCTAGGGCGGGCTAGTATAGATAATAGAGGGGGATAGCTATTTAGACTAGAGTTAGTAGCGGGGGTGAAATAATCAGGCCGGTATCGGTAGTAGAGATCTATATTAATANNTAGTCGCTCGCAGGAAAAGACATATTATATATGGTTCATAATAAATCCAAACATAGGGCAGGGTGGTTCATCTCTATTAATAGTGCCGGCGAGCCGAATTGTTGCACCACGCCCAACATCTAAATCACCGTGCGAGTTGCGCAACGAGTGAACGACGAGTTAACCATATACTTATGAAAAGCCAGTTTCCTCCGCCAGGATTAGGTCTCTCGCTAACTCCTAGTTGAGAGATAAAAGTGCACCCCTAGCATGGGCAAATGATAGTGTCGCGACTAAGACGCAAGAACTTGCTCATATTCACGCAGTGTGGGGGTTGGCCACTGACAGACCATCTATTCGAAATGGTAGTTATCTTTATGCTGGACACATTTTCGTATTTCCGGCCGTGTTCAATCATGTTCTTCGTATCTACAGGCCCAGGATTACAAGGCTGTGTCAGCAGAAAGAGAACTGGCCGTCTCGACCTCCCGCTGTGGATAGGGGGACTTGGAGTCAGACTCCCACAGCGTGTCTAATAGCATGCGAGTTTCCCCAATGTCCGCAAGTAGGTAGGGTAAGTCTTTGTCTAACGGGTACTGCTCTAGACGCGGGAATAGATAACCTATGGTCATAATAGTAATAAGTTAGACTAAGCGAAGAATATTACCTCTCGAGCAACTATGATCTTTTAACGCTTTGCGAAGCTCTGGATATCATACATTTGTTTTAAAGTCCGAAATCGTCCTTGGCCAAATACAATCAACTCCAATCCGATTCCACTATCTCCCATAACTAACAAACACAAACAAGTCTGTCGCTAAACTAACGCATCATCTCCTACCCTACCTACGATGAACAGGCGCTAATGCTGCCCCCCCTAATCGTAACCGTCATTCCATCCAGCGAAAAGGTCCTATCGCCCGGCGTGTACTTCTTGCCGTTGATCTTGGTGTATCTCGGGTCGACGATGATCTCGTTGCCGTTGATGTTTGAAACGCTGCGCCCAGAGCTGGAGCTGCCGGAGCCGCCCCCGTTGGAGATGATTGTGGTGCCACCTGAGCTTGAGCTGTATATGCCTTGGCGCCTGAGGTTGTCGCAGACGTTTTGACGAATCATGTCGCCTAGATCCGCGGTGCTGCTCCTGCTGCTGCTCCTGTGGCTACTGCTGCTCTTTCTGCTGCTGCTATGTTTGCTGCTGCTGCTGTGTCTGCTTTTGCCGCTGCTGCTACTGTGGCCGCTCCTATAGGCCTGTGGCTTGTAGGGTCGTTCGCTCTTCTCCGAATGACCTCCGGGAGAGCTGGTCGTGGTCCGGACCCTGTAGTGATCTTGGGCGTAACTCCCACCCCTCGCCACTGAGCTTCTACCGCCCTGTGCTGCTCTGGTTGCGACCTTGTAAAGAGGTTGAGATTGGCTCCCGCCGGCTCCCCGGGACAGTTGGCTGGGATGTTTGTCTTTGGTCTTGACCCGGTAATGCTGTTGGGCGTGACTGCCAGAACTTTCTGCGGATCCTCGGACGGCAGATGAATGGGGTTGGCCATTGCCTTGGTATTGGTAGTAATCAGCCATGGTGGTGATTTTTGTGAGGAGTGCTTGTTCTCTGCCGTCGTCAATCAACCAGCGGATGCCTCTTTATAACTCTCCGCGGAATATGTCGGCTCTCACTGAAAGCCTGAGGATGCCTAGATCTGGAGGCGGTGGCTGAGCTGCCCCATGTCGACTCTCAGCCGCTCTTAGCGCAGGTATGGGGAACCTGGAGGTCCCCAGCCTCCTCTGTTAATGCAGGAGAGTTGTCTGAGGGGTTGATTGCTCCCCTGGCATGTGGCTTGAAAGTTGAAACAGTCACCAATGGCAGTCGCCTAAGGGGAAGAGAAAATCAGGCTCGGGGTAAACCGGCGCTACCACCCCTGAACCGTGAGTGGCTGAGCAAATAACCATCTGCACGTTGGTCTGGTCACGAGGCCTGTCAACTAGGTACATGTTGGTTGGCATGCTGTAAGGCTTTCAGCTCGCGACTCAGCCCCAGCCGAATTAGCCCTTCAGCCCCTTGCCCTTGCTCAATCTCATCAAGATCTTGTCTTAAGAACACGACAACTCATTGGTTTTCTCAAGCACCATCACCCAACGTTACCTCGCAGAAATGAGTGCAGAAACATCTCAATCAACTATTGCGGTGCCAATTCACCCTCAAACTCCCGACGACGACGACGGCGATGACGAGTTCTGGACTGCCAACCCGACCTGTTTCGACATTGATCTGTGAGCAAACGTGGCCCTCTTGTTTCCATTCTCGCCTTGACAGGTCTAACTCAAGTTTAGTGATTGTAATCTATCAGCTGGGAAAACTATCGAGGAGTTTGAAGACAATGAATTGTGGCATCAAACGTGCCTCCGAGTTATCACGGCCAAGAAGAATGCCTCGAACTTCCTTGGTAAGTTTCCGTTCCGGGTTTCACGCTTTGTATCAGTTTTACTGATTGAATATCAGATGTTCAAAATGCATTTCTCAACGACAGAGAGGCCATGAAGCTGGGTTCATCCCAAGTAGGTCATGTCTCCCAGCCTCCAGGAAGACGAGTTTCTAATCGTGCATTAGGACGACAATGCCAACACTTTCGAGCTTTTGCAAGTCCCTCCAAATTTCATTTTACCAAAGACTGCAACACTAACCTACTCCCCTTAAAAGTTCCATATCAAGGATTCTACAGAAAGAGCAAGACCAAAGAAAACTCCCCGACGAAGACTTTGGCCTGCTCCGAGTTAGCCCCAGAGTCCTCAGGCACCTCACCTCAACGTACCACATCCCGACGGCCTTTCTCACCTCTGTCGTTCGCTCCTACGACTTTTGCGGAACGGCCTTCCGTCGCCAGTCCCAGCACGAGTGGGACTATTGGTGTCTACTCCCCATCAGAATCTGGAACCCTTGCACAGGCGGCGCCGACACGCATGCCAAGAGCGCCGGGAGCAATCAGATGGATCCATTCAACTATATCCATCTCGAGGGCGAAAAGACGGACATTCGCGGTTCTACAATTGCGCTCTACATGAAGCGCGACGGCGACACCAGGAAGTTGCAGGTCTTGGTTGTGAGCCTGGTCGATCAGAGGTGGAGGTCCAAGATCCAACCGCCCCTAGCCCAGGTCCAGAAAGCTCTTGAGCGAAGGTCCAGCATAGAGCTAGACGGCAGCCCGTGCTTTGTCCTGCTCGTGTACATCGCCTTTATACTGAGATGGTGGAATAGCGTGCTCCTGTGCTTCAACCAGGAACTGGTAAACTATGTACGTCTTTCTTGATGCCTTTTGACCGGATGGACTGACATGATGCAGGAGAGAAGGCTCCAGAAGGAGATTGCCAACGAGACAGAAGGCTTTATCAACACCAGCAAAGTTCTCAATGTGGCCCTGCACACCATGGCTGCCCACCTCCACCGCTACAAGACCGAGCTTCAACGTGTCGGCCTGGTTCTTACTGATCTTCGCAACCATCGGGAGGACATGACCTGCAAGCCGAAGTCGAAGCCGAAGCCGAAGCCCAGTGATGGAGAAGAAGAAGAAGAAGAAGACGAGAAGCAAGAGGTGAAACGGGAAGAGTTTCCACCAATAGACCGAGAGCAGCAGAAGATTGAGCAATTAGCGTCGCAGCTAACGGCCATATCCAGCTTCTCGGACGAGATGGAGAAGAAGGTCCAGAACATCCTGGCCCTGGTGAGTCAACAGTGAAGTTATACTTATTTTGGTTACATGACTGACTTGTTGCTTAGCTATTCAACCAAATACAAGCGATCAACGACAAGACGTTGCAGGCCATTCTCAACGTATCGCAACAAGAGACGCGAATATCGCAACGACTGTCACTGGCTTCTCACATGCTGTCGAGGAGTATGAAGAGAGACAGCATCGCTATGAAGACGGTCAGTCTCACACGGAATCTCGAGAAAAGAACATGACTAACACGAATGTCTTTTGTGTAGATTGCCATTATGACCCTGGTGTTTCTCCCGGGTGCCACATTCGCGGTAAGCAATCCTTGCTCTTTTCAATCATGCCCGTCTTGGAAACTAATCAACGAGACTCTAGGCCGTGTTTGCGATGCCATTCTTCACCGAGAACAAATACCTATCTGCACCGTCACAGGTATGGATCTGGGTTATCCTCACTCTCATCTGTACCGCCATTGCCTTTGGTGGATATGTCCACCTTGTGAGGCGTGGGGAAAAGACTCTCGGAGACCCCGAGGATGACAACGACCCTATCGTACCGGCCGATGGTGGCAATGCGCCAAACGCATCTTCGACGATTAGCAATGGCCAGAGCACGTCTCCTCGTGGTAACAAACGACGTTGGTGGCAACGGGACTCTCGGAGAGCATCTCAAGGGGGTATCGGAGTGAGAACTGTGCCTTAGGTTTTGGCTGCTGGAGGGAGGAGTAGCTGAATCTGGGTATATTAATATTTACATGCCGTGTTTTTGAAATATCATGACCTGGAAAATCCCTCGTTATAATACCCTCTCGAAAGCCCATCCCCGGCATCTTGCTCGTCACTATCCGTTCTGTCCAAGTCAGGCCAAAGCAATCCCGTCGCTGGTTGTGCATCATAGTACTGCCCAGAAATGAGTAGTACAAATCAAGCAATAACATGCGGCATTAATATAGCCCGACTCCAACTCCCTCTCATTAGATATCCTTTAATCTGAATCCTCCACCTCGGCATAGACGCGGTCAGAGTCGTACGTAGTCCATCCACTATCGCCACTCTTCAACTTGCCACTCTTCAGCCAGCAGTTTCCATACTGTATCTTCGATACATTCATCGTTGCCCTGAAGAAGACACTATCGCACTCAGTCTCGTTATTCTTGGTCATTTCCGCACATGCGCCTATGCAGTCCTCGAAATAGTAGGCCCAGATGGACACAATGTCCTTGACGCTTCCGTCTCCTGTGTCTGGAGCGTTCACGCCGCAGTACGAGTGAAACCGGTAACCGCTTTTCGTCCTCAATGTTCCGTTGGATCCATTCTCGGGACAGTTTAACGTGAGGTTGCGGACTTGATCGGCTGGTATTGGCGCATAATCGCTGGGGTCGTCGTTGGTGCTGTTGTCCGAATGTTCGCATTCATTAAGCCCGCTCGGAGCTTCTGAGCTTTCTGAGCTGCAAGAATAAGATAAGCCTGAGTATGATAAACCTCGGATTGAGACGATGCCATGATGCTTACCTGTTGCACTTTGCGAGAGCTGCACCCAAGCCTCCTCCAACACCTCCTCCGACAATGATAGCCGTCACAAGCGCGACGAGTAAACCAAAGTTTAGCACGCTCAAGCCAAAGGGAACTTTTTGCTGTTGTGCCGGGGCCTGGTTCGCAGAATGGTGGTGTTCATCCTTTACCGCGACCGCTGTGTACTGGCCATACTGGCCATTGTTCTGTTCGTACGCCTCCGGTGCCCTTGCGCTCCTATCTCGGTCGTAGTCAACCTGAAGGCCATCGTCCTCTCGTGTCGTTGCCATTTTGCCGAATCGCAAGTTGGCGGTGCGGTGGGTTAGAGTCGCGGGGACTGCCCTGAGCCCATCCGAAGGAAGCAGATAAACGAGGACGCTGGGGGCTAGTTTCTCGGGAGGATCGACTTGAAAAGAAGGAGCTTGACAGCACGGGATTCCTGAGAGGATCGGCGAGTAATATGGGCTGCCAGTTCTCTCTTCCCCCCCTGTTACGTCGTAACGTACGTGTTGATCATGTCCTTGTCGCAGAGTGATCCGTCTCAGCTTGATACCCACCATGCCGCCAGATGTGGTATTACCGACCGCGCGCCCAATCAAGAAGCGATCCATGTTCTGATCAACAAGAAAAGTATGGGTACGTCTGAGATAATACGGATGATCAACCTTGTACTTGCAGACTGCGCCGCCGAGTCGCACGCACCAACCACTTAATGAAACTGGACCAACCAGAGGCACAAGCTGGGCGTCAGTGCTTCTAGAGTGCCTCGATTGAGCAGGGCTGAAAGTGTTGCTCCGCCTCGGGGCTGAAAAAAAGGTGCTGTAAGACTGCCATGTCATGTCTCGGGTTGGTTACCCAAAAAGAAGAAGGGCCAGTCGATTCACGGAGGGACCGGCAAGTCCTCAGCGTCCCCCAACTGGATCACTTCATACTACATCGCAGTCCACCTTCAGTGCGACCAAGTCGATCATGCCCCAAATGCCACCTATGCGCATGGCACACATGACGATCCCCATTCCAAAAGTGCCCACAAGTCTATTTCACAGGTGGGAGTCAAACCAATGAGAATGCACGATGCACACGGTTCGTTATTATACCTGCGGAGTACTCCGTACTTTCCTCATAGATGGAGAAGCCCTATCAATATCAACACTACTCCGTAACAAGGCGTAACCTAAACTACCTGGAAGGTTTTGCGTAGAGCTGAGCACTTGATCAACTTACGGTGGAACTAGCACTCGTTCTTAGTCTTCCTCGAGGATAGAACGAAGCTCTACCATCGATTTGACTGGTTTTGTATAGTCGTAGCTTTCGCCCTGGCACCAAAACATAACGTCGTCACAATGTGAAGCCATGAGGCGCACCGTGGTCGAGTATTATTACTTGGCCACTAACATGCCAGCATAGCCCGTTACAACCATCAGCTTTGCGAGATACCCACCCCCTCCCCCTGGCAGAATCCGCATATATTAGGAACAAGATTGGCGACAATCTCCGCTGGTAGGGCGGTTGGTTGGGAACTTGGCCCAAGTCCACGCGGTCATCTATTCGAAACTTTCTAACAGAAACCAGTGACCGTACGCGGGGCCGGACTCGAAGGTGAGTGGTAGGGCTGAAAGCGGGCAATCCAACTGCATAGATGACCTGAATATCAGTAAACATACGAAAGACTCGACTGCAATGTGTTGAGGGCCTACCCCCAAGACCTCGTCGGATCACAGACTAATGGCTACTCAAAGTCACCTCACAGACTATGAATCCGTTGTGCAACTTCGGGATATGGTTGCATAATCTCAAAAGATATTGTCGGCTAGTCCCAAGAACCAGTGATAAAGACGGCGTTCTGCTGTGATTCCGCAGCATAGCTTGACATCAGTAGGACCCGTAAATCACACCATCTTACAAGACACATCTACTTAATGATTAGTTCACCACAGAACAACATCATGGTAAGTATAACCTCTGGGCTCTGCAAGTTACAATAACCTTGATGCGTCTCTCTACTCGCAGTCCACTTCGCTCTGCATCAGCAAGCAATGCTAACCCAAACCCCAGCTTCGAAACTCAAAGAACCCACCAAACCCCTGATCATGCATTCCAAGCCTGTGCCCACTGCCACGGTTCGCGATAACCGAGACCCGAATGTGCTTGTCAGGATAATATCAGATCATCCACGGCTTCGACTGACTCGACATGACAGAGAGAGCGCGCCCATTCCGCGATTCGCTAGCTCATCATCAAAGCGCTAGAACTGGGGCGGAACACGGCCTCGGAGAAGGCAAAAGGCCCGATAAAAGCTAGTCTCCGGGTGTGAGCGCGGCATTGCCCAGGAACAAAACTGTGTCCGTCACCAACCACGTGAAAGTGAATGGAGAGATCCGAGTTTGAGTTGAGAGTCTTTCACTGCTTGCCCCTGACCATGCGCAGATCATTGACCATGCAGGAATAATGGCGATCAACGTTCGTCCGCATGCCATGTGGCTCGGCTCCATCGCATGGCCTTGTCTAACTAGTAACTACCCACCGTCTCGGCTGTCAACCACCTCCTTTCGCCAAGCAGCCAAGGTATTAATATCCGTAATAATAACGGCCTTGGGGACCCCAATTGGCAATTGTCGCTCCGACTTGAATGTCATAGCGTAAAGGGGGCTTTGTTTGACCCTGAATCAAGATGCTTAGAGTTTTCTCCCCGACGCCAGACCGTTCCTGGGCTCGCTCCGCCTCATGGCGAAACAATCTCGGCGGGCCCTCCGTGTGTGTCAAAAACGTGGTATAAACGTGATGTGCCCGATGTCAGTTCCATGTCCTTGGGTTTTCTCTTGCTGGGGGTTTACTTTCTCTCTTTCATTGTGTGAGGAGACGTTCAACATTTCCACCATGGCTTCGACTGGTGACATCAAGATCGCTTCCCTGGCAGCCGGCTTCACCCTTGGCTTCGGCTTATTAACCGTCTGGGAAGCCATCAAGCAGACCCGACGAAACCGCAATCCTCTTCGCAGCGCCTACATCTACATGCTTTGGGGAGAAATTGCCGCCAATGTCATCATTGCCATCATCGGCTGGGTCTTTCTGGACGGCATAATATCTCCGACGTAAGATACCATACACTCTCGGCCATTCCAGATGATGACACTGACGATTCTATAGCGTACCGGTCCTCTTCTTTATCTTGTTCTTCTGGGTGTTCGAAGTCCAGCTGCTCCTGCAGATCATCGTCAACCGAATCTCCATCATTGCCGAGCATCGATCTACAATCTTTAGAATGAAATGGGGCACTGCGTTGGTCATTACCTCCATCAACATTGCCGTCTTTTGCATATGGATACCGGCACATACTGTTCCTCCTGCGAGTGATCTGTGAGTACCGCTCTTTACGCCAACCCAGCCTCGGGGTACTGACATTGATAGCATCGTTCGCATCAACGAGTACTGGGATCGAGTCTCCAAAGTACTTATCCTACTGGTTGACGCTGGACTAAACTGGTACTTTCTTCGAACCGTCAAGAAGCGCCTTCTTCAACAGCACCAATTGAAGAAATACGAGCCTCTTGTCGGCTTCAACGCAAAGCTCATGGTCGTCTCCATCGCCATGGACGTAAGTAACAAGTGTCATCTAGATCAGCCGCACCTGCTAACATCAACAGGGAATGCTCATCGGACTCATGTCGCTGCCAAATCAAGTCGTCTATATCCAATTCCACCCCGTCGCATACATGGTCAAGCTCAACATTGAAATGTCAATGGCTTCACTCATCACTCGTCTAGCCCGCGGCGAAAAGGCCGACGATTACTACCCCTCCATGTCACACTCCAACCACGGCACGAGCGGACAAGATCCCAGCAACAATCGAACGGCGAACCCTTGGGCTCAAGGCAATGGAGTCCACCTCACTAATCGGTCCAAGGTGGTTGCTGGAGATTCCGAGGAAGATGTAGGAGGCCCGGCAAGCCGAGGTGGTACTGGATCTGGTATTCACCGACGAACGGATATTGAAGTGAAGGTGGAGACAGATACAAAGACATATAAAGTTAGACGAGAGGGAGGAAGAGGAAGAGCACTAGAGGTTGTTGAGGACGAGCTGCCATTGACCTCGGACACGGGGCATCCCAGGCAGGTGATTCGGATCCAGGAGAGCAGCCGAGATCCTTCCATGACTAGCACAGATTCGGGGCCTTGATGAGATAAACTAGATATGGAACCTAATGCATACTTAATCACTGAAAGAAGAAAACATACAGGGACAGACGAGCAGAAACCGGCGATAACGTCAGACGCACCCCCACGTGAGGCTGTCGACCCCGCATGTCAACTTGCCTTTGACAAGGCGTGCCAAGAAATTGACTCACAAGAGCATCTTCAAAGCTCCCTGTTAGAGATTAGCTATATAACAACGAAAGAGTTGTTGATCTGGCAAAAACTAATAGCCAACTGGTATAAACAATCGAACCCTGTCTCTCAACCATGGCTACCAGCACTACCACCATCACCATGGAACCAGGATACCGCCCTGGCTTCCTCGCCAGGTGCCTCGAGATGCACATAGCCTTCTATCATCCCTCCGTCCACTGGGGTCTAGCGTTTGAAACCTCACTCGCCAAAGACTTTGCCGAAATCATAGAGAGACTCGCGACAAACCCCCGAAATCAGGTCTGGGCCGCCGTCGAAAGCCCTGCGCCAGACACGACGACCCCTGGCGTTTTCACCCAACGCATAGTAGGGACTCTTCTCGTCGACTCCGAGAGCCTGAAGACTACTGGGGCAGCGCAAATACGTGGCTTCATTGTTGATGAGCGAGTCCGTGGTTTGGGAATTGGAAAGAGGCTTTTGGCGGCGGCGATGGAGTTTATCGAGAGCAATGGGTTTGACAGGGCTACTCTCTTCACAAGCGATACGCAAGACACGGCAGTCTATCTGTACAAGAGAGCAGGGTTTGTGGTTGAGAGGGATGACGAGAAGATTGTGTGGGAGAAGCCGTTGCGGGTTCTGCAGCTCACTTGGCAGCGACAACAGGGGACGCAACAAGAGGCCAACGGTGTGGCTGAAGGTCAAGAGTGATGATCCAGAGTACGTTCGCCAGATGAACGGAAAGTTTGCTTTCGCCTGATAAGCACTTGCTTGGCGCTGATTCAACTGCGTAGAATCCAGAAATGTTGCAACTTCTAGGCCACTGGCCAAGTCATCACCGTTGGCATCCACGGGGTAGACGAGGTCCTCGACGACGGCTAAAACAATGCAAACAAATGGCATGCATACAAGATACACAAGCAACCATGTTCCTTCTCTGAGGACAATGATCTCAGCGATACCTGGTGAAAGTTGTGTCTGGGGCAGGTTGACCGAGAGCCATGTCAGGTGTTAGAGGTTCCATCATAATAAAATGTGCGTCCTGTGCTACGCCTAAATGAGGAAAATCCAATGTGTACAGTATGACAGAGTTCTTCAACGGCGCGCCTCGGCGATAGCATGTGGGAAAGATATTCACCTTCTGATGTTGTGCTTTGACCGTCTGATCGACTGTCCATCCCGGGGACAAAGCTCCCGGGGAGATGCACAAAACCATGGTTCGCAGCAAAAAACACGCCGATCCCGTATCTTGATTCTTGACCGCAAAGAACGACAGATGTCATCATGTCATAACTCGCACGCGGGGTTGGCAATGGGTGTGCGACCTCTGGCGGTGGCGCTATTCTTTGCCGTTTAACTCGTTCGCCGCTATCTTAGCACTGAGAGTTGACATCACAGAGGCTTTTGTCGACGGGTTTGGTATCAAGCTGGCACTACTGTAGATAACGGCGGTGATATTTATAGGGAGGTTTCTCCGTCATTGCGCTTGTCAAACCTCCTGCAATTCCCTCCAGATACTCCCCTAGCAAGAGCCTGTTTTTCTGCCTTTTCAATGCCCGAATCTACTTCTTCAGCCGTCGATATTGATGGCGCCTCCCGAGGCCGCCGTCACTCGATACTATCCGACTTTCTCCCCGGAAGTTTACCCTTCCCCCCTTCGTTTGTAGCCACAGCTCCAAGCGTGCAGGAGATCTTGAGCCGAGATATCGAGGACTGCTCCTCCGATGAAGAAGACCAAGATGAAGAAGTGCACGCTATAACTGACGAGTCCGAGTCGAGGCATGTTGACTCTGCCGACGTCCAGCTTGCCTTCCATCCCAACGGAGTTTCATACGGATGCGGTTTCTCGACTATTCCACTTCCTGGAATAGATCTTCCAGTTCCCAACCCACACGAGCAAGATGAATCCCTCCAAGCCGAGATCGATCTACTTCGCGACAATGACATACTTCCCCCCAGACACCCTCGGACGGGACGCAGAGCCAGCGTCGTCGAGCGTGCATACCGAACCGTCTTTAGCACAAGAGTACATGATCACCATGGAGCCATTGCTCCTGCTGAAGAGCCCACTGAGGAGACTAGACTTCTGCCCGAAGTTACGGTAGGCTTCGAAAACGGACTGGCGACGCCTCCTCCCGATGAAATACACAAAAGATGGGAGCAGGCTGTGGCTGCGCACGACATCGAGACGACCTGGCAGCGTGAAGCAAAGACTCTAGTACAATATGCAGTACCCTTGATTGTCACGTTCCTGCTGCATTACTCAGTTACTGTGGCTAGTGTCCTCACAGTCGGTCGTCTTGGAATGGAGGAGCTGGCCGCGGTGAATCGTAAGTGCCTACACCAAATATCCCTCCCATCAGCCTTCTAAAAGCAACCAGTGGCCACCATGACAGCTAGCATCACTTATTACGTCCCCGTGCAAGGCCTCGCAACCTGTCTCGACACCCTCTGCGCCCAGGCATACGGATCAGGTCACAAACATCTCGTGGGTGTCCAGGCCCAGCGAATGACCTGGCTCCTCTGGATCTTGATGATCCCCATTGCTGTCATCTGGTGGTTCTCAGAGCCTATACTATCGGCTCTCGTCGGCAAGGGCCAAACAGCAACACTTGCAGCCCTCTATCTCCGAGTCTTGATCGCCGGTATGCCAGGAGTCGCAGCCTTCGAGAGTGCGAAGCGTTTCGTGCAGTCACAGGGACTATTCCATGTGACGACATACGCTCTGCTCATTGGAGCTCCGTTGAGTTTCTTGCAGAATTGGCTGTTTGTGTTTCGAGCTGGCTGGGGCTTTGCTGGAGCTGCGACGGCCATGGCAATTACTCAAAACCTGTTACCCATCCTAGTCATTCTGTACGTGTGGCTCTTTGAAGGCGCTCAGTGTTGGAAAGGATTGAGCTTGAAGGCTTTTAGCAATTGGGGTAAGTTGTGCTTTTGCTCTGTTTGATAGCCAAGTCATTTGGCACTAACACAAGGTCTCAAACGCAGGCCCAATGATCAGGCTGGCCCTCCCTGGCATGATCATGATAGAAGCCCAGTTCTCCGTCTTGGAGATTCTAACCATCGCAGCTGGTCGGTTTGGAACCGCTCAACTTGCAGCGCAGAGCGTCCTTGTTACTGTGACGTCTACTTCATTCAACATTCCGTTTCCGCTGGCGATTGCAACATCTACTCGAGTTGCCAACCTCATCGGGGCGCATCTAAGTGACGCTGCGCGAACAACGGCGAGAGTGGTATGTATATATCCCTTCTGTTGGAATCCCTCTCTGACATGCTCACCTAGGCTATTTTCGCCGCCTGCGTTGTCGGACTCTTTAACCTGACAATATTCGTTACCCTTCGCAGAAAACTACCGCGTGTCTTCACAGAAGATGACGAGGTCATCGACATTGCCTCACAAGTAATCCTCGTTTGCGCGGTAATGCAGATATTCGATGCCATAGCAGCTGTCTCCCATGGTCTTCTCCGAGGAATCGGCCACCAAGCTATTGGAGGCTACGCCAACTTGTTCTCATATTATGTCGTGGCATTACCCATCGCTTTGGGAACAAGTTTCGGTCTTGGTTGGAAGCTAGCCGGTCTCTGGGTCGGACTGACTGTTGGTCTTGCCGTGTAAGTCAGGTTAATCTCAAGGTGTAATGTCTCGCTGTGCTAACCAAGGTTTTCCAGTGTCTCGGGACTCGAGACTTTATATCTGTACTTGACGGATTGGGAGACTGCCGTTTTCCAGGCAGAGGCTCGCATGCGATCAGAGGTCCGGAGGATGTCTGTGGTCATATAGGGCATCGTTGTCCAGTCACCTGCCTGCTAAAGATGCGTATAAGCACGCCAGCTTGGACACACAATGTGAGACTGTGAAATTAAAGAATAGCTACACTTTTAGAGATAAAATAATCATTATTATCATTCGCTTTATAAATTCAATTCCATCTTAAGAATAAGGCTTAAAATTCCCATAGGTACCCAGGGGATAGGTTACCTAATATACCTATTTAGACTAAGTAGGCTTATTAGGCTACTTAT
>JABFEX010000562.1:0-12176 GCA_013623515.1 Fusarium illudens | reverse complement strand
CCCCTATCCTCGCTGCAATGTCCCCAGCTTTCGGCCTTCTTCCGCTTATGTTTTGTCTTGCTGGATCGTTTTGAGAGAGGAAATATCCTTTTCTATTGGCTGATTATCCTTCCTTCCTCTCTTCCTTGTCCGGGTTCATATATCGATACACGTTTCCATCCAACCCTTTTGTCCCGTATCTCCGAACCCGCACGCGTCATGAAGCGTCAGACGAAGCTGGCATGCGACCAGTGCAGGAGGTCTAAAAGGGCCTGCGACGCCGCTCCCCTTGAGCTTCCGGATCACGAAAGCTTCTCCAACGGGACAATAGTTCTGGGCAAGAGGCCTGGTGGGTTTGCCTTTCCCCGGCGCTTCCGAACCCTGTTGCTAAATGCCTCAAAAGCTTCCGAGGCTGAACTGCAGCCTTGCTCGTACTGCACAAAGACCAAGAAGCAATGCACCATGAACTGGGCATGGTCCCAGGTACAGATCACGGCCGCCCTGGCTGCTGCTGCCCGCGAGGACTCTAATCTCGAGTGCATCATCCCCGGGAAGAGGAGGCAGAGCGCGGGCCAGGACGATGCCGCCGCCGAGGCCCTGCCGGCGGGTATGACGGCGGATACGGGCTTCAGCATGCCGGCTTGTGAACCGGGGCCTTCTCACCAGGATCCACAGGGCCAGGGCCTCTTCAGCCAAGAACTACCGAACCTCGATCTATCGTTCCCCGAAGGGTCTCTCGATGTTTTACCGTTTGGTTCCGTTCCATCAGAGGGCCACGTCCCCGGCAATGACTTTGACGTACCCGTCTTTGACGAAGGCACGTCGTCGTCGGACTACTTGGCTGATAGCTTGAGTCATCATCTATCAGCTGGCTCAGAGAGCATCTGTTCGCAAGCGCCGCCTGAAGTCCAACTCGACGATTCCCTCTCCGCCTCACACCACGTCGAGCCCAGTGCTCCCAGCGTTCCCAGTCGCTCCTCTCGCTCTGGCTCTAGTCGACCTGGAAGTGGTCGACAGAGACAAAAACGACGTCGCACTTCAAGGAGCTGGTCAACACATCAGACAGGCTCTCTATCTCCCTTCTCGGTGGACCAGTCCATGATGGCGCGGTCCAACACCCAGTTCATCTCTACCAACCTGTTGAAGATCTACCACGACGTGCTGGAGCATAACCTTAGCTGCTGGCTGACAGAAGTGACGTGTCCATATAGACCTGGCTCCAACACGAGTCCTCATGCTGAATGGGGTGCCTCGTGGACGAATCGAATCTACATACGGACGCAGAGACTCGACCGAGTGGCCCAGTCTGCCAAGCTGATACAGCTGACCCGATCCGAGGACCAAGCAGCTACGAGGGCTCTCCATCTCTCCATCATGGCCTTTGCTACACAGTGGGCTCAAGGGAGTCGTCGTCAGAGAGAGCGTTATCCTTCCTTCGGCGACTCCTTTGAAGATTACCGACCAGAAGACTTTCTCGACGAGATCTCGGATGAGTTTGACCGAAACATTCAGAAACACTTTTGGGAACAGGCTCAAAAGGCTCTGCAAGATGTCGCCGACGTGGAATCGTATCGAGTAGCCTGCGCAGAGATGGTCTTTGGCCTGACGCAGAAGCCATGGTCTCCCGACGACGACTCGACTTCTTCGACTGACGGGTTCGACTTTTTGCTTGGTCAAGAGACGAGGTTCAACACGGACTCGATGATGGCTGAGCTCGGTGACATTATTGCCAAAGATGGTGCTCCTGTCTTTATGGAACGAGCAGCTCGAAAGATGCATGCTCTCAAGTTTCAGTTTGATGCTACGAGGAGAGGCATGGATGGATTCCGTCGTGGGAAAAAGGCCAGCAACTCTCTTTCCGTCATGAGTCCTGAAGATCGAGGGACTGTTGGTTTGTTGTTTTGGTTAAGTATAATGTTTGACACGGTCTCTTCGTCCATGAATGAGCGTCCGGTTGTCGTTTCTGATGCTGAGAGTCAGCATGACGATGCTCGTCAGCATACAGAGTCTGCGGATGGACAGTGGAATGTGCCTCTGTTTATCCAGGATAGTCTTGAGCAGCCATATCGCATGGTTCACTGGCCCTGCAGGTACGAAGCCGCGGCGGAAGCTGTCACCAAGTCGGCTCCTGTCAAGGTACTGCTGTACCGACACGTCTCGTACCTGCAGAACATCCTGAGAAAGGGAGGCAGGGGAGAAAAGGTTGAGCAGATCATACGAAACTCGATATCGGTGTTTAGGTACTGGAACCTTACGCACGGCGCCTTCTTCAAGGAGCTACTACACGACTACGAGGCTGTACCAGGACGGATTCAGAGTTGGTTCGTCTGCATATCATGTCACTGGCATCTTGCTGCTCTCATGCTAGCTGATCTAATCGAGTACGTCGACGAGAACGAGCTAGGCGTAGCATCAGCATCCTACAGCCGCCTCGGCAGCAAGATGGTGTCAAGAATACGAGAAGCCAGCGCAAGAGAACTCTCAGACCTAGCAAAAGTATCAACCCCAGACAGAGGAACGACAGGCATGATATCGCCCTCGCTATCCCACTTCCACGACGCCGTCAACGAGGCCACCATCCTCACCGAGCCGTGGACCATCATCCTCATCAGGGCATTCTCCAAGGCGGCGGTGCTGCTCGTCGGAGAGGCCAACGACTTTCTCGAGTTTGGGCTCACGACGAGGGGGAGCTTCCAGGAGAGTCTGGCTAGGGCTGATGAGTGCACGAAGGGGTTGTGGTTGTTGGGGAAGAAGTCGGATATGGCGAGGAGGGTGGCGGATAGGCTGTCTTTGGCGATTCAAAGGTTGAAGTTGTAGGATATGGGAGTTTTTGGGTTCTTTGTAATGGGATCGGGGCAATAATGATCTGTATTTTTGGTATGAGGGTATATATGGGATTTTTGATGTGGTGTTGGTTGAATCAAGACTTGTTTCCCTTGCTGGGAGTTACATATTTTGTCCATGACAATGCATGATGAGAACTGTGACTGTAGATGCGAGCGTTTAAATCGTACCGAGACTTTCTTCTGAAGATGATATATAGAGCGGTTCAATGTGCTTAGTCGTCACCTCTGTTGGATGCATCTCATGTCTGTAATCGCCGGATGCTTCTATTTGAGGCATTGGTGTTTGGCTGACTGAAGACGCCTCCATACAACAATAGCTGCACTCTGGATCCTAATTAGACATATATCTACGAGATGATTTCTAAGAAGAACTCATAGAGTATTTAATTAATGGTCAAAGTAATTTTATTGTAGGGGCTTTAGCTGGTTGAGGACTCGAGGTGATTTGCCAACCCCAAGCCACCTGGACCTACGCCGCCAGCCGCACCCAAGAACTGAATAGAACTCATGGAATGATAAATGGCTGAAATATTAGGTGGGTTATAGATCTTTTTTATGTTCGCCTGGTTAGAGGTGGATTTAGGTTTGCGGAGAGAAGAGAGTTTGATGTAGGAACTAAAGTAAGAAGTTATTAACCACTCGACTAGGGGAGCACTTGTATGTGCTTTTAAGGTGGCAGAGAAAAGGTTGAATCTTCTAATAAATCTAGTTTGTGTGTTATATTGAGTATTCCGGGCCCTCGGTGTTGCAGAATCCCGGTGTTTCTTACAACCCCCTTCGCGGCCCGATATCGCCCATGAGGCTTATTACCTCGAGCTTTACCACACTTAATGCTTCCCCCGCCTAACACACAATATGGGGATGTGACAAGGGCTGCTTCATCCAGGACTCCATGGGGAAGCCGTCTTCCATGCCGATTGGCAGCCTGTAACGCCCGAGTGTAGCACAGCTTTGAGGCCCCCCTTGGAGACTCCACTGATAGTACCGGAGTCACCGAGAGGGCGTTAAGCCATGAGTCTGGTTGTGTTCTAGACCATCAGAAAGCGCCCCATTCGGGGGACTGCACACACCCTGGCTCTTGAACTTTACCCAGAGTCGGAGGCTCAGTAAGGCTGACTACTGACCTTCATCGGGTTCCAGAATTGAAGCTAGACCCCGTAGGCGCTCTCGTGTACATGATACTAACAGGCCATGGATTCTTGAGAGCTATGTCTACTCTAGGAGATGTAGGACGACAATAGTGACGGACGGTGGCGAATCCCCATGACACAAGCTCAGGCAGACCGTCGTGCAACCCCCAAGGAAGCTTGTAAAACAGCTCACAAAGAACCTAGAACCGGAAAGTATTATTTGTTTCCAGAGGTCACTATCATAGTGTCGCACGACAGCATGCCCACCTTGTGTATCCCATCTCTTGAACCACCATTCGGCCCTTCCGATGCATTGACGCCCAACAAGAAGAGCAACTTCCCCAGGTCTACGATTACAAGGAAAGCCATGCTTTATACATCCCGTGACAGGTTCATTCGAGATAGCCCCCGCGGGATTCAGTCGAGATTGACTTTTTCTAGGTCAAGGAGCTAACGTTAGATAACCAATCTTTGAGTTCTGGGGAAGATGATGCCGAGGAAGGATGCTCGAGCCGCCGTGAGCCGGGATATTGGCTTAAGCCGAGAAGGGGGTTTGCTTCCAGGGAGGGAAGCTCGAAGCGACGAGCCTTCGATTTGGCCTAGAATGCCGAATTCACTCCCTTTTGTTTGTAACAAGTTTTAAGAAATTGTCAATTCTCATTGTCAAGTGATAAGAAGTATAAAGCTTAGCAATTCCCTTTAAAAGTTATCGAGGATGTCAAGTTGTCAGACCACTCTCAACACCTGTCAGGGGCAACTTGTGACAAAGACGCCACCGGACTGGTGGATAAACAAGGAGGGTGCAATCAGAGACAGATTAAGTAAGAGTCTATCTTGCCAGAGACTAATCACCAGTGAATGTCTTTGGCCCTGGCCCAGACTCGCCACTATGAAGTGGTGAGACGGACCGGGTTGAGTCCATCAGTATCACCAACTGGACCGAGCTCTTTCGGGCTCGAGACTCTGAAACCTAATCTTCTTTAGACAGACGCCGGGGAAGCACCGATCCTCGACAGCTCACTGCGCGGAACGGCACTCCACGGAAACGATGCCCTGATTGCAGGTGGAGCTATTGCCCTTCCCTTCCCTCCCCTTCCCTGTTGCCACTCCCAGCCGAGCCAAGAGAGTATCTGGTTAGGCCCAGACCAGATTACGCAATAGATTGAGGATTCTAGATGCCATTGGCTCTGATACAGTCCTCGTCGGCCCTGTTCGAGACGGCTTCGAGTCGGACATCTCGGACATCAGGCCTCAGCAAGATTTCATCCATCGTCTGTCCACAACCCCACAGGTATCGTCATCCAAGGTCTCCCCTTGACAGGTTTGCTGCCATCATCGGGGCCGGGACTGTCTCCTGTTGGCCGATGAGATCTATCAGGATGCCCATGACAACACCAGGTTACCAATTGCAGCCCCATCTGGGGATTTGACACTCAGTGTCAGCTCACTGTATCCCTGGCTCTCTACCTTGGGCAATCACGCGAAAATAGCAGCTTAAAAAGGCAATCCCGGTAAAAACGAGCAAATCATTAAAAACAGGAGCGTAATTCGCGAATAGATTACCGAAAAGATCCCCCTCAAACAAGAAAACGATCTTGGCCCCGGCCTGTGAGGGGATAACTACTCGCTTCTGTGTGGCGAATGTGCAAGAAAAGTGTGAGCTGCTGGAAGGGCAAGGCTACTTGGTGGTACCGGATCCTTCCCCTAGCGAAAGGCGTGAGCTGGCTGGAGCTTTGCTGGTCTATGGCAAACTAATAGGCAGCTATGGGACATCTTTCGGACTAGGTTAATGATTTGGGAGGCTAGATTCTTGTTTTCTAGTTGAATCTGGGCCGTTTATACGCAAGCAGGCGTGAGTTAGGCTGGAACTGGGGCAATGTCTGCGCTTTGTGGGATGAGAAGGACTTGTGAGCTTAACAATGAGGCCAAGGTTGCATAATCAGGTCAAAAATGAATGCCAAAACACGAAATACTACCTTTTCTAACATGGCGTGACCGGAGTTGTCCAAGGGCCTGGTCCAGTAACTTCGTTGGCCTCCATCAACCGTAGTTGGGATATTGGATAATCTCAGCTCCTCCCCGATACTTCTTTACACGGCAAGGAATTCGTATCACTTCGTCATAGAGATCAGAGAACAAGTACTTTAGCACGAACAGTTCCATTTACTGGATGAGGGCTCGAGCACGGGAGATTTCCAATGGCCAAGCTCAAGCCCTATATACAACGCTCGATTCTCATCAACTTCAAACCTCACAACTCTTACAATCCAAACCCAAATACATCAATGATAACTAAGCTACGTTGCAGGAAAAGGGGCGTCCGACATCTCCGCTGTTGAACTTGGCAACCTGTACTACTGTTAGCTCCAGTGTCTCGGTGTTGTGCTGATGATAAACTCACGATCTGGTCAAAGCTGGAATAAGTTCCGGCAATAAAGATAAAGAATCCCACAACAAAGACGATCAAGTTGGGAATGGCCCGCTTGAGGTTCTGTCTGTCGTACCAGTTGCCCTCCTTCAGGAGGCGGAACCAGAGGATAGGAGGGATCCAGAAAGAGAATCCGGAGATGAAGAGAGACGCGCAGATGGAAAGAAGCTCCGAGAAGAAGGGGATGGCCTCTGCGATGATCCAAGAGAGGAGGGTGATGAAGGAAACGACGGCGATCCAAGAGATCCAACCCTTGGGAGTGTTGATGTATCGCGTAATCGAGTCTTTATACATTCTTCCGTGGATGAAGCGGCAGGCAACGGTAGCGTTGATCGAGCCCGAGATGTAGATAACAGGCAGGGCAATGCCAAAGGCGACCTTGGACACCAGAGGGCTCGCTGAGAGCAGGGCTGGTGACTGGACATCCTGGCCCACGAAGGCGTAGATGACGGCTCCGGTGACGGTGTAGAGGACGATTTCGGTGCAGCCGAGAGTAAGGATGGACTTGGTAAAGTCGGACGGGGTGTGCATTTCACCTGGTTAAAGACTGTATTAGCAAGAATATTACCACTTGTTCGAGATCATTGGGAACTTACTCATGAAACTGAACTGAGCAGCTGCAAAGGCGTAGGAGAAGACAATGTTCGAGATGGCAACCATAGCCTGGGTAAAAGACAGGTCGTCCTGAGGCCACGCAGACCAAGTAGACGAAGACATGCCTCCAGGGGCGTCCGACCTCTGAATACCCGTGGCAATAATGGTAATGCCAATGGCAATGATGATGGAGGCAAAGTCGACGTATCCCAAGATGGCAATCTCGGTGAAACTAGGAGGAATCGCCAGAATCAAAAGGATAATGGCAGACATGGCACCAAACGCCAGAGTGCAGACACTAGTAGCTCCCGTGATCCTGACGAAAGCAATCGTGCCCGTGAGACAGTGGGAGCCAGTAGCAAGGACCAGCAGGCCCACAAAGATGACTGCAAAGACCTTGTCGCCAATACCACCGAACAAGAGCCGACCAGCATCGACGTAGTGATCAATGTGAGGGTACTTGAGCTTGGTAAGACCGACCATGTAACTGGCGTACATGGCGATAAGGCCTACTCCCACGCAGGCAATGACTCCCGGGACCATGCCGAGGGTCGCAAAGGCTCCTGGGAGACTCAGACTGCCGAGGGCGATGGCCTGGACGATGAGGACGACGGTCAACCTCTTCCAGCCGAGGCGGTGGAAGTGGGCGTCGCCCTGGATTGTCTTTTCCTTCTCAAGGTCGGTCTGGACCTCGCTGAACGAGGCCTGTCGCTGGATCTCATCGCCAGTCTTTTCGGCCGTGGAGATGTTGTCTTGGCCCATGGTTGCGGTTTGGCTTGCTCAGCCGTGGATGTCTTGGGAGCAGTGGGAGATGAAGAGAGAAGGGTAGAAGAAGGGATGATGAGGACGGAGAAGAAGAAGAACTCGACTCTCCACGGGGAACGGCCAAAGTTATATCTCCAACCAGCCAAGGACCAGTTCCCCATGGGGACCGGGGGTGTCTCCACGGAGCTGACTTGGGGAAAACAGTCACCCCAACCTTAGTGACGCCCTCCTCCCTTGGTCTGGGGTGATAGGGGTTAGTCGGAAGTTCCGAGAGGACCAAAGGGCATGTTTCGAGAACATCACGCTTTGACAAACCAGAGGGGGGGGAAACATGGTTGGCCAAGGTCCTTGTTCCCGGACACACGAGTGGATTATGGGCCCAACCGAGAGCCCGGGGCGATGGATGGGTTAAGCCTGTGTTTACCGATCCAGAGGGCGAGTCAGGAAAATCTGGACTGTGTTGCGCTAGGCAGGGTAAAGTGGGCTTTGAGCCGGTAGGGCGTGGTCTTTGATGGGTGGTGATGTTTTGGGAGAAGGTTTGAACGGTGGCAGCAGTTAGTCAGTCAGCTGAAGCTTGTAAGATGTTGGTTATGCTGGTTCATGTATGGTAGCCATGTGTTTTCTTCTTGCAACGGTCTGGCATGCAGCTAATGCCAAACAAACGAACGCATCCCCCAACTCCAATTTCTTCGTGCGGAGAGAGGGACAAGAACACTGCATCATCACATCCTTCCTCATCACCAACATCCATTCGGAGCGGGGAAAAGAGTTGGGGTCACTTGGGGTTCCGTGGCCGATAATGGAGTAAAGAACACGCCCTGGCTTGGCTTGATACGATGCCCACTCAAAGACTAGGATCTGTATGGCGAGACGTGGGCCCGATGACCAGCTGCCGAGGAAAGGATTTCACTCAAAGTGGAGAATCAGACCTGGGAAGGAAGGTGGGAAACGAACTGGGAGGGAAGTTCGAAGCGGTTATTGATGCCGGGTGATTCGACGTGCCTCGCTTTTACGAGAGAGACATTTGAGGTCCGAGGTTATCGTTGTGCGTACTCTTATCAGTCTAGGATAATGTGGCTGTCCGTGTTTTCTCGTCCTTGGATATCTTGATCCTTGATTCTCTCTCTCTCTCTTTTGATGACCAAGTGCAGCATCACATCAGCAATGTCATCAACCACCTTGTTCGTCAACGGGCGCATCCTGACCAGTGCTGGAACAGGCCTCGATGGCACGGCCCAGTTCTCGGACAGCATGCTTATCCAAGGGGACAAGATCGTCGCCGTCGGAACCCGAGAGGACATCGGTCAGGTTCAGGATGTAGAGGTTCGCGATCTTGAGCAGAAGATTGTGCTTCCCAGCTTCATCGATGGGCATATGCATCTTTTGCTTCTGGGTCAATCTCTTCGGAAGGTCGATCTTGGTCACTGCAAGACGTTTGACGATATTCGATCGGTTATTCGGGATTATGCTGTTGCTAATCCTGATACCCCGACTATTCTGTGCAAGGTAATATGAGAAGGACTTGTTTGGAGAATCAGTGCTGACTCGGTTTAAGGGATGGAGGAATTGGATGACTCCCGATGGAGTAACGGCCGCGATGCTCGACGATATCGACCCTCGACCTATATTCATCGACGCTGGCTCTCTCCACTCGTGCTGGTGCAATACCTCTGCTCTCGAGCAGCTCAACGTGGCAGACATGCCTGATCCTGCGGGTGGCAAGATTCACCGAGATAGTGACGGAAAGCCTTCTGGCCTGTTGGACGAAGGCGCCATGATGTCCATCATCTGGCCCTTCCAAGCCAGTTCGTCTCCCAAGGAAGAGCGCATCGAGGCCATCAGCGCGGCTGTGCAAGAGTACAATGCCGCAGGCTACACCGGAGCTGTGGAGATGGCCATGGATGAAGATGCTTGGGATGCACTCATCACGCTGTACAAGGCGCAACCAGATCTTTCACTTCGTGTTTCGGCGTTCTGGTTGATTAAGCCGACGGCGGATTTGGAACAAAACTCGAAGCAAGTGAAGAGGGCGATCGAACTGAGCCGGATATACAACTCTACAACAAGCCCTGATGTTCGTCTCGTTGGGATCAAGGTCATTACGGATGGGATTATCGATGCTTGCACTGCCTACTTGTCTGAGCCTTACTCGACTGCAGACAAGCCACCACCTATTTGGGAGCCTGAGCACCTGGAGCCAGTTGTCAAGGAGGCTGATGCCGGTGGACTGCAAATCGCTCTCCACGCCATTGGAGACGGAGCAGTCAAGATGGCCATCGACGCTCTCGAGAAGCACGCCACACCCGGTCGACGACATCGAATCGAACATTTAGAGCTTACCTCCCCCGAAGACGCAAAGAGGCTTGGAAAGCTCGGGTTGACGGCATCTATCCAGCCCATCCACGCAGATCCCACTGCCCTCACAGAGTGGCCTCGACTATTGGGAGAAGAACGATACCAACGAGCCTTTGCGTACAGAGAATTCGCAGACGGAGGAGCTCTCATGGCCATCGGAACAGACAGCCCAACATCCCCCTACTCGCCCCTACACAACTTCCAAGTCGCCATCAACCGAAAGTCCTCCAAAGACCCAGAGTGCAAAACCGTGATACACGAGCACTTCCGGTTAGGCCTGAGCGAGACATTTGTCGCTGCGTCGGAGGGAGCTGCGCGGAGTGTGTTTTTGGAGGATCGGACTGGGAGTTTGACGGCGGGCAAGTTGGCGGATTTTATTATTGTTGATATGGAGTGGAATAGGGAGGATTTACTGCAGGGGAAGGTTAAGGAGACGTATTATGGGGGGAGGAAGGTTTTTGGATAGTTCTATGGGAATGAATTAAAAGTATTTCTGGTTCAAGTTGTGTTGCTATACTTGATGTGTTCTATGATGCTCAGGGCGGGCTACTAGAGGGTGAAATGTGAAAGGCCAGGAAAAGCTGAACAGAGATTCTCTATTGTGGTAAGAGAATTTGTATCGGAATTGGTCACTGCTGGCTCTTTTATAGTGTCTTTGCTTCCTCGGAGGGTTCTTTTGCTTAAACTCTGGCTTGTTGATCATCCCCTTGGCGTAGGCTTGTAGATTAAACAAGCACATGGGTAGACGAGATGAGCTAGCATACAGAGGACGGCCAATATGAGATAAATGCCTAACACGACTGTTCAAATAGTTTTTACCTTGACCAATGCTTACCCAAGGAATGACATTGTCACTCAGTAACCGCCATAGACTCTGATGCCACGCAACCGAGCGTTTACGTCTCTGATGATCTCGCCAAGGGTGCAACCACAAGCCTAAAGGAATCAACCATCGCTAACAATCACGATTATCGCCATAGTTCCTGATAAGACAAGTCATAAACGACAAAGATGCACTCCAAGTGTCAAACGCCACAGCCAGCCGTCATATTGCAAAGCCCATGGCTCAGTGCTGCTTCGTGCTATCAGCCTCTGGCGGCTAGGCAAGCCATAGTAGTATTGCTGCTGCTCTTCGGGACCTGGTGGGATAGGAGATGTTTCGGCCATGGCTGTATCTTGAAGGTCGACGGGGAGGCTCTTTGTTCTTCGATGGTCTGTCCGTCGTTGTGATCGACGGATTAATTCTTGTTGAAGACGGGATTTTGATCGCTTGTGTCTTTGGATGAGCTGGTAGATTTCGACATAGGAGAGAGATTCAAGAAAGGGAGAAACAAAGTTGGTCAGCCCGGAGACACTAAGCGGGCAGTACCTACCTAACTATTATATACTCTATAATATTACCTACTCTAACTTTATGATAAGGGAGGTAAAGAGATATGAAAATAGAAGTATAAAAATATAATAATAAAAGTAATACTTTAAAAACTTATTTAGATATTATTATAATTCTTTTTCTAGAGTTATAGCTATCCTTAGATAGTAATAAGATAATTTCTTCCTCATGTTGCCTCTATACCGATACTGGTTATTGCCTCATTTATTTCTTAACCTACCTACCACACTGTCGGGCTATGAGTAACATTCACCATAGTCTTTATTAATGACTGACGAGCAACTTTTCTTCCAATCACGACATAAGTAGTGCCGGACACAGGAGCAAAAAGCGCAGTATTTGACACGATATTGACATGAAGCCCAATGCCATATAACACCGACAAACATTGTCCTTCCCGCTCAAACGCTCACTAGACGAAAGCCTTCACAGTCTCCTGTCTGAACTGTTCCATGGCACTGAGTGCCTGTGATGGTTCGCAGCCCTACTGGGCGCATCAGATGGGGCTATTGATAGTCCAAGGTACTCTGAGAGGAGCGCGCTCGTCTCTAATGGTTCGATAAGGGGTTTAGAAGAGAACTGTGGTGTCTAGATGCAGGCTGCTTGGTTTAATGTAGATAGAGGTGTTATTAGCAGCGGCGCCGACGCAGTCAGGCTGATCTCTGACTAAGGCTTAAAATTCCCAT